>MU187846.1:0-28098 GCA_016904865.1 Pissodes strobi | reverse complement strand
TTACGAGGGTAGTTTTTGTTAGTGAAAATAAATAATTAAGGACTTTTAGCCTCCAATGCCTTTTTGGCGGCGCACCACCACTAAAATCCAAATTAAATTATCAAAAGTTTTTTTTTGTTGCGGCCGCGGCTGCAGGAATCGAACCTGCAACCATTCAATTTAGTTTGAAGATGATAGCCTAACGTCATCAGCGTGGTGTGACGTTGTACAAGTTCAACAAGCCCGCCTAGCCTAGCCTAGCCTAGCCTTATGAGACGCATGTGCAGTTATGATAAAATACTATATAAATGGCAAGTTAATTGCTTCAACTCTTCATATTTACTTGAGAGAGAGCTTGCAATTTTCAGTTAAATACTTAAATACGTGTTTCTGGTACCACAAGGCCTGGTTCTGGGTCGGATACACAAATAGATAATATCTTTACAAATATCTATAGTGAGGACACATTGTTCCAGCCTTATATTACGGACTTGTCTGATCATTATGGACAGATACTCAAAATTCCACTTAAAAAATCAGCACCTACGAAGTTCCTACAAAAACGGTTTTTTGTGGAGGCAAATATAATGCAGTTTAAATTATACTTGCAAAATGAGACATGGACAGATGTTTATGAGGCTCAAGGAGTCCATGAAAAGTATCTGGCTTTTGAGCGGATAATTTTGTATTATTTTGATCTCTCTTTTCCAATTTGTGGCAGCAGAGTGAAGGCGGATGACTGGGTAAATAGAGACATTAAAAGGTATTCAAGTTTTATAAAGGATTTATATGTAAATTTTAAAATATCAGGATCCCAAGCCGACTTAGAGATATATAAGACTGAAAGGAAATATTACAGGAAATATATATCTGATCACAAAAAGAGTATAAATGATAATAGGATAATAAATTCAAAAAACAAGAACAAAACAATGTGGAATATTTTTAACAAAGAAACTAATAAAAAAACTTCTCTGCAGGACATTACGATAAAATCACAGGATGAAAATCTCTTGGAAGATCCTAAAGATATCGCTAACACATTTCTGAAGCAATTTACCTTACCACTATCAACTTATTCTGTTCCTGATTATCGCTCAAATAATGGTTTTCCCACAATATTTCTAAAACCTGTGGAGGAGAATGAAATCTGTAAGATTATTTTAAACTTGCCGAACAAATATTCAGCGGGACCAGACGAACTGCCTGTAACTGTTTTGAGGTCTGTGGCTGAACCTGTCTGCACTCCTCTATGCCATATAATTAATGAAAGTTTTGTATCTGGTATCTTTCCCAATAGACTAAAAAGAGCGAAAATTACTCCCATTTACAAAAAGGGTAATAGGCAGGATTGTATGAACTATAGGCCAATATCTTTGTTACCATCTGTGTCAAAGGTTTTTGAGAAGGCATTATATATCCAGTTAATAAATTTTCTAAATAAGCATAATATATTAAAGAAACAACAATTTGGATTCAGACAATCAAGTTCCACAGAGCATGCAATATTTAGCACCTTAAAATATATCTTCGATAATGTTGACAAAAATCTGCAGGTGACTGGATTATATTTTGACTTGTCAAAAGCCTTTGACACACTAAATCACCAACGCCTAATTAATAAGTGTCAGAGCTATGGTCTACGTGGTGTTTGTGGCGCCCTGTTGGAGTCATACCTACGGGACAGAACACAGATGGTATCAATATCAAACAAAGGTAAATCATAATTTTCACAAGAAACTGATTTATTACAGGGAGTGCCTCAGGGATCCATACTTGAGCCTCTGCTTTTTCTTTTGTATGTTAATGACTTACAGATAGGGTCTGAGACTGGGATAGTGTGCCAATATACATCTGTATTGTGTGCGAGCAAATTCGACACAGAATTATCCATACAATGTGGTGAAGTGGCAAATGACATGTTGGAATGGTGTCATGATAATTTTCTCCAGCTGAATGTTGGTAAGACAGGACTAAGAAGCTTTTCAAAACTGGGGGTCCTCCAGAATTCTCTATTGGTAAGGCTCAACCATAGGTCAATTCCTACAGTTGATTCCCTTAAATTCTTAGGGGTGGAACTAGATTCCTGTTTTAGCTGGACAGCCCACATAAAAGGACTGCAGGCAAAACTTTGCAGTGCATGTGCAGTCATAAGGCGACTAAGACATAGCATCTCTGTGGCTTGCATTCGCTTATATTATTTTGGCTATGTACAGTCTATAATGGCTTATGGGATTGCTTTCTGGGGATCGGCAAGTGATGCTTCAAATATTTTCAAGGCACAAAAGAGAATAATCCGCTGCATTCTGGGTCTCGGTCCTAGAGAATCATGTAGACCTCATTTTCAGAATTTAGATATTATGACAGTTCCATCTCTATTTTTTATATCGTTGGTTACTTTAATTAAACGAAATCCGACTTTTTTCCTCCATAATTTTGAAAACTATAGCAATGACATGCATATTGCTACACGCAGCAGGTCTGAACTGGCAATACCTACTCATGTGTCGGCATTTTATGAGAGGGGTCCATATTACATGGCCATAAAAGCATACCGGTCACTACCCGATGATATCAAGTGTATCACTGGTGTAAATCTTTTTAGAAAATCTGTTGTGTTGTATGCTAAAACTAAATGTTTTTATTCTTTTAATTTTCTGTCCTAACCCAGACTTATTTTTAAAATTTTAAACATTTTGACTTTTTTTTATTTATATCATCATAATACAATGTAGGTGCATAATTTTGTAATATTACTTTGTATACTTTTTGTGTTTGTCAAATAAGGTTTCCAAGAAACAATTACTTTTTGAGGTTGCTTTATTATGTGAACATAATTTTGCTGGCAATAAAGAATATTATTATTATTATTATTATTATTATCTCATCTCATCATCATCATCAGCCATTTCTCGTCCACTGCTGGACATAGGCCTCCTGCAGGTGTTTCCACTGTTCTGCGGGGTACTAATCCAGTTTCCCCACACGTTTAACGTCGTCCGTCCATCTGGTGGGTGGTCTTCCTCTGCTTCTCTTGTCTTCTCTGGGTCTCCATTCTAGGATTCGTTTTGTCCATCGGTTGTCTTTAGTGCGAGCCGTCCAGCCCATCTCCACTTGGATTTTGTGATAAGTCCGATAATATCGGCAACTTTTGTTCTGTTTCTTATTGTTATGTTCGGCATTCTGTCTCATGTTATCGGTGACTTCTTAATAAGACTTTCCTCTAATACATTATTTTGTATTTATTTATTTACCAGTGCCAGTGCATCATGATTCTCTATCCTTAAACAGGTGTAGTAGTCTAAAAGAAGCTGGTGATATGATACCAGAGGATGATGTCACCGCCAGGTTTCTGGCCGTAAATCTAAACTCTAGACTGAGATGGAATCATCACACGTCTTCCTTGGTTTCCAAACTGAACTCCTACACCTTTCTACTCCGTGAGCTGTTCAGCAGTGTGGCCGTAATTCACCAAGATATTGCAAGGTCTGTGGAATTGGTATACCAGGGAAATTTTCACCTTCCTTAAGGTTCGTACCTTTAATTTTGTTTATGAAATCTAAGGAAACACCACAGGTCTTGCAATACCTTGGTGAATTACTTGAAATGAATAGTTTTGATAAGAAAATGAAGCAAGAATATTTAACAAGTACAACGTAGCACTCGAAGATTTGTGGTGAGTCAAAATGACAATTGTAACCAGATTCAATCAGTCCCTAAATTTCTATCATGGCATGTAACTAGGCTTGTCCCTAGAACAAAGCCTGAGCAGTTAAAATCCTTCTTGGAACCTAACTTTCCCAAGGTAGCCTGCAAACAACATGAGTCGAAACGCCCTGAATGCTACACATCAATGAAGGTTACTATTAGGCAGGAAGACTTTAAAAAAGCTTGGATGCGGGAATCCTGGCCCAATGGCGCTTTGGTTTCAAAGTTTTTCCACAAAAAGAGGATGCTGCCGCAGTTGGTGGATCCTCCAACACAAGTAAAATAAATGCAACAGGGAAAAACATTAATATTTACTATCAGAACGTACGTGGTCTGCGGACAAAACTTACTGAATTTTATGGGGGTATAATTTTACAGGAGTATGATATGATAGTTATAACAGAATCATGGTTAACAGATGGTTTCAATGATCCAGAACTATTTGATGGATGATATCATGTTTTTAGAAGAGACAGAAACAACCACCTGACTCGAGGCGGAGGTGTACTGATCGCTGTGAAGAAAGAATTGCCTGCAGAAATAGTAGACTGATTAAATGTAAGTTAAGAAGAAAAGTTTTTTATATATATTGCGTGTATATTTCTCCCAGTACAAAAACTGAATTATATGAGGAATTCTTGGGTATGTTTGAAACTATACTTGATGAGAACGTAGATATTTTAATGGTGGGTGATTTTAATTTACCATTATATGATTGGGATGACTGTGATAAATGTATATTAGTTAAAAATTTCATGACTATGAATGATCTCAAACAGTGTAATACTATTAATAATGTTACGCTTTTCCCGTGGGTTCTTAACAGAATTACAACTTTGCTATTTTCAAGTAATACTCTCTTTATTCACTACCACTGTATACAATTTAATACTCTAAACTACTCTTATAACTTTACAACTAATATCTATTCAACACTCAATGATTAACTGAACTGAACTGCCTAACATTCGCCTTAGGTCTGCTTATATATAATCTCCAATCTATCACGAATATTCGGGAAGTATTCCGAGGTCACTCTATACGATCTCGACGAGGCCATCGAGATAATTCCAGCGATCCTGCATCTTCGCTACCGGCCGGGCGATGAGTCATACAGACAAAGAAGCGAGCGGCACGGGCGGCGACTAGTTCTATAGGGTAGCACAAAAACGTTCGGACGGTTGTTAGTCGTGACAATAATCATATGGGGAGAAGGCTGGATTTAATTCTCACTAACATGACCATTTCTGATTTGGAGAGGTGTAATGATCCGCTAGTGCAGGAAGATCCTTACCATCCATCACTAATTTTTAATGTTTCTATATCAGATGATTCTTTTATACCTCAAAATATGAAACCATCATATATTTATGACCATTCAAAAGGAGACGTCTACCTTTTGTATCAACTACTAAATAATACTGTTTGGGTAAATCTAGAATTATTTAATTTAATTTAATTTATTTATTTAATTTAAATTTAGCACAGTACAGGCATTGCCCAAATGGTACAGGGTGTTCATCCATAATGTCCCCCCCCCTTTAACTTTGTTAATTTTTAAGCTACAAAAAAAATAAAAAAACAAAATTGTAGGGTTTTTTATGTAGTTTTTGCACACCTAAAGAAAAAAACAAAAAATTGTATAGTATACAGGGTAGATCAAAAAGAACAATTTTTTTAAATCTAGCCCCCATTTTTTATTCGATTTTTCGATTCTACGTAAAATTCTAAGCATTTTTAATGTAACACACTATATGCCTATTCCTAATACTTTAGGAGTTATTGACAGTTGAAGTCGCTATTTTTAATTATAATAATAATTCTTTTAATCATTTTTAAAACAGAAGTTACAAAAGCACTACTCAAAGCAATGAGGTCGAATTGAGGAAACTCACTATTTACACCTCAATGACTTCAAAAGCTAAAAAAAAGTTATATTCTTACGTGGCTGTTGCCATAAAAAAATAAAAAAACAAAACAAAATAGCCACTTCAACTGTCAATAACTCCTAAAGTATTAGGAATAGGCATATAGTGCGTTATGTTAAAAATCCTTAGAATTTAATGAAAAATCGAAAAATCGAATAATAAATGGGGGCTAGATTTAAAAAAATGTTTCTTTTTGATCTACCCTGTATACTGTACAATTTTTTGTTTTTTCCTTTACGTGTGCAAAATCTATATTAAAAGCCCTACAATTTTGTTTTTTATTTTTTTTTTGTAGCTTAAAAATTAACAAAGTTAAAGGGGGGGACATTATGGGTGAACACCCTGTACAGGGTGGCTCGAATTCGTGTCTATGTATGGGGAACTCGAAAACCGTAAGAGATACAGTGTCGGTTAAATTAAGGCAAAATTGCGCATTTAAGTGCCTGACAATATGCAGTTTAGAAAGTTTTAAAATTCCGAGTATTTACGGAGATATCCGAAAAAAACCGACATTTTGAAAAATCGTTTTATTTTCTTCCTGGGTTTATTTAAAAACGGATTTCAAATCTAATTGCACTTTTGCATTGCCACTTTTTCCGCTCTATCCAATGATGATATCCAGTTTGAGATCCGCCGTTTCGTCTTCAAGGGATCATCATCAACTTTCTTTTTTTAAATACGAACTTTATTTTTTTTTATCGTTTTTCAGATGGTATTGGCGTTATTAATATGAGTATGTGTTTTTATTTTTTTTTTATTTTTTTTTTATTATTTTTTTTATTATTTTTATTTTATATATTTTGCTTTGGCCTGTTTTTAAATAATTTAAGGTAGGTACTTTGAAATTTTCCTATTCTATAAAAATATTTTATTTGTTTTTTGCATTAAGTGGAAAATTGGAGCCCGTATTAAAAATTAAAAATAATAAAATTACTTTTTACGAGAATATGGCCATGAACTATTACTCAAACAAGTTGCTGAGTGCATTTTATTTATAAGCAAAATTCCAATAGGAGTTTTTCCACCAAAGTTCCTATAGTATCACTTAGTATGATTTAAATTGTTGATGTTCTCTATGAAATTAATTTTTTAATTGGTTAAAAGTTGGGAATATTTTACCTTTGCAGTAAGCAACTTGTTTGAGTAATAGTTCATGGCCATATTCTCGTAAGAACTAATTTTACTATTTTTTATTTTTAATACGCTCCAATTTTCCACTTAATACAAAAAACAAAATAAAATATTTTTATAGAATATAAAAATTTGAAAAGTACCTACCTTAAATTGTTTAAAATTAAGCCAAAGCAAAATACGTAATTAAAAAAATAATAAAATAAATTAAAAAAAAAATTAAATAAAATAAAAAAAAAATAAAAACACATACTCATATTAATAACGCCAATACCATCTGAAAAACGATAAAAAAATTAAAGTTCGTATTTAAAAAAATAAAGTTGATGATGATTCCTTGAAGACGAAACGTCGGATTTCAAACTGGATACCATCATTAGATAGAGCGGAAAAAGTGGCAATGCAAAAGTGCAATTCAATTTGATATCCGTTTGTAAATAAGCCCAGGAAAAATATAAAACGAATTTTCAAAATTTCGGTTTTTTTCGCATATCTCCGGAAATACTCGGAATTTAAAACCTTTCTAAACGGCAAATTGCTAGGCACCTAAATGCGCAATTTTGCCTTAATTTGACCGACACTGTATCTCTTACGGTTTTCGAGTTCCCCATACATAGACACGAATTCGAGCCACCCTGTACATAACGCGACTTAATATAAACACACAATTAAGCAATATACATTAAAAAATTTAAAACAGACAACAAATGTCAATACATAACACACAATAAATACACATATTAACTAACAAAAACACACTACTTTACTTGTGTTACTAAAACCAGTCAAAACAGTTAAAACTAGACAATAGATGATATAGGAACCAAACGAATGTACAAAAACTAACGAAACTCCGAAGAACGATATATAAGAGATCTAGCTTCACGCTTAAATGTTAGTATTGAACAATTTATATTAAAGTTTATGGGTAAAAATCTATTTAAGTAATCCATGATTCGATTAATTGGTGCGTTCCTTCCAACATCAGTTCGATAGGGTCGCTACAAGCTGTCTTGTAGGTCGTGCTGGGACGCGAAATCTAATCAGGCCCAAAAGTTCGGGACAGTCTATCAAGTTGTTGATGATTCTATGCCCAAATGACATGTTCAGTTTAATTCTTCGTGTCTTCAGTGAATGCCAAGTATATTGAGGCGATCTTTGTAAAGTATATTCGATTTGTCTATGTTTAATTTAAAAAGAAGAAAATTCACAAACTTGAACTGCACCCTCTCAATACGCTTGACATGAATCTGGTATAGGGGCGTCCATACGACACAACAATACTCAAGATGGCTCCTGACCAATGCAGAGTATATTGCGTTAAGTGCCACAATATCTTTAAAGTCCCAGCACTGCCGCATAATGAATCCTGCCATTTTAAAAGCCTTCGCAACGACGCTGTCAATATGCTGAGTAAAACGCAGCTCGTTATCAAATACAACTCCAAGATCGTTAATTACAGTCACCCGCTGCAGTTGTATCCCCTTGATCGAATATGAGTGGTCTATAAGCATTTTTTTCCTTGAAAACGATATAATCTTACTTTTCGTAGTATTTAGAGTCATTGCGTTACTTGAACACCATTCAACCAACTCATCAATTTCGCTTTGCAGCTGCATGCTGGCCCTATCGTTGGCAACTCTACAATAAATCTTTAGGTCATCAGCAAAGCACAAAAAGTGACACTTCTTGAATACACCGGCCAAATCGTTTATGGAAAGCAGGAAGAGCATTGGTCCAAGATGTGATCCCTGCGGAACTCCGGAGTACACGGTAATATCCCTGGATAAAGACCCTTTAAACTTTACATTCTGTATACGGCCCGTTAGGTAGCTACTCAACCAGGATAGTAGAGGGTTACCAATACCATAGTTTTTCAATTTATTTAAGAGAATTCTATGGCTAACCACATCAAAGGCTTTTTAGAAGTCAAAATAGACCGCGTCCACCTGCACAGAAGCATCCAGTGCACTTGCAAGATAACTACTGTACACTGCCAAATTCGACTCACACGACCTGCGAGATAAAAATCCGTGCTGATGATCTGACAGAACATTGCGAAAAGAAGGTGATACAATATCAGTGACCAGTGAATCCAACACCTTTCCAAAGCATGATATGCCAGATATGGGGCGATAGTTGGTTACATCTGACCTGTCTCCGCTCTTAAAGATGGGGGTGATTGTGGCCTTCTTCCATATCGTTGGAAATATTCCTGATTGCAAGGAGCATTGAAAGATAATGCTCAAGGGCATGGCCAGGGTAGGACTACAATTTTTTGCAAACACGGGAGCTATCCCATCGGGGCCAGCAGCCTTGTTTACATTAAGCATTGCCAACTTTTCAAACACCGAATCGGTAGTCACCTCTACTTCACATAAATTAATGTTGGTTCCCAAATGGTTCGGGGAATTGTTAATGGAAGCACTATCGTTGGCTTTACAGACAGACTGAAAATACTCGGCAAAAAGATCTGCTATCATATGAGGGTCAGAACCTATGACACCATTGTACCGCATCTGCTCAGGATATCCAGACAAACATCGTTTCGACCGCAGGTAGGACCAGAAGGATTTAGGGTTCCTAATAAAGTTTTGCTGTAATGAACGAATGAACGCATCATAGTCCCTTTGAATACTCAGTTGGGCATGGGTTCTCAAGTTTTTATATTCCTGATCCAGCCGAATCTCACGATGGCCGTTCTGTCCCTTGATTCTCTTAAGTCTGTCTAAGGTTTTGTTTTTATCCTTTATAAACTTGACCGTTTGTTGTGAGAAATAGCTAGGAAATTTAATGTCCTGGCACAGTTTTTTCGGTACATACATATTAATTACAGTATATATGGTGTTGTATAAGTACTCAATTTTAGCGTCAATGGTTGCTAGTGGTGAGTTGAGCACTTGCCAGTCAGCTTTCTCTAAGTAGTCGTTAATTTTGACATAGTCGGCCTTAAAAAAATTTAAAGTAGGTACGTTCTCATCCTGCATGCAAACTGATTCGACATCGGAAAAATTAACTATCAATGCAGGATGGTGCGCGTCGGTTGACGTCAGAGGTTGCTTACACTCAGACAGCGATATGTCTTGGCAGTTGGAAAAAACAAGGTCCAATATTACTTTACTACAATTAGAAACGTTGTTGATTTGTTTTAAATCGTAGAAACACACGCAGTCATACAATAATATTTCTCGGTCATTACTTGAAATGAAAATTGAGGAGATTTCGGTATTTAAATCGTTCATGAAACCAGGAAAATCATCAGAAATTGGATGTTCTCTTACATCTATCGGTTTTGAGTTTCTTGTGTAGTTAGGCAAATTAAAGTCTCCAAGAGTTGTAACCCTTGAGTCAATTTTCCTGTCCATAATGTAACTCACAGAGCCAATATGTTCTTCATAAACTGATAATGGCGACGAAGGAGGTATATATGCACAACAGAACACGTGATGCATACTGTCAACGTCCACACCAACCCACAGTTCCTCTACGGTATTATTACGTACGGAGTAGATGGTAGATGTGTATGATGCCCTGACTGCTATGAGCACTCCGCCACCCCTTTCTTTGCCTGTCTGAATGGTATTACGATCCTTTCGGTAAACCACAAAGTTGCTCGGGAAAAGTTCCTCATTTAGAATAGACTCATTAAGCCATGTCTCTGACAAAACAACTGCGTCATAATCGGAGTTTACCATTTCGTTATAGAACTGAATTGTTTTAGTGCGTAGACCCCGGGTGTTCTGGTAGTACACTTTTAAGCAATTTACGTTGTCATCGTCTGAACTGGATCTTGGCAAAAATTTGGTGGAGATTCAGGAGCAATCATCATATCGCTTTCGTGAATATTTAAATTATCGGATGTTTTAAACCAATTTTTAATTTGTCCGCTGATGTAATAAATAAGAGCTCGTTTTGCGTTAGAACTTGGCTCTGCATGCCGGTTTCTGTCATTCACCGCTGTAAAATTATCGAAGCTAAGAAAAAGGGATTTATCTTGGGATTTATGTTTACTATTAAATACTCTGTTGTATATAATAAAGTCAGCATCCAAGATAAATTTGTTGAGAATCTGTCTATTACGGGCATATGGCGGTCCAACTATGATAAGATTTGTAAACTCCATGATTTTAGAAAGTCCATCCAAAGTAGCGCCACTGACGCTCGTTCCTTGGGCAGCATTTTCTTTACCTGTAAAGAGTATCACAAAATCATTTTTGTTAAAATTTCTCATTAAAACCTCGACATCATTCATAAAATCATCCATCAGAGCGTTGCTTCTATACTGACAATTTATGTCAAATCCATTTATTAAGTGCTTTCTGACCATAAGACCTGTTCCCATTGCACTCGACATGCTTCCATAAATTAAAATTTGTGGCTTCCTAACCTTCTTTGGCGCTTTCTGTGTTGCGTTCTGGTGTTTGGCAGGTTCGTTTGATTGACTCTGGTGTTTATTAATTAACTCAGTTGGTCTCATCTGCTTGAGCATATGGATCTCGTCTCGTGCATTAAATAATTTGAAGTTGCACTTTTTCAAATCGTTAGTGAACACCTCATTATCTTTCGTGAGAGTTTCTATGCTTACCAACATTTTATTTTTAAGCGTGTGCAACTCATTTATATCCGACTTTAATTTGTTCTCTCGTTCTTCTATTTCTTTTAAATTTTCCAACAAAATTTTATTTTGTTGCATTAGCCTAAGAATCTCGTTGTTTAACTTTTTCATTTCTTCTTTTTGGCTGCTAATTTGATTAAGATACTCGTTTTCAGCATTCTCGACGACATCTTGATAGTTAACACTCCTGCGCTGTAACCGTTGGATATGTGTTTTCTTGTCTTGATTATCTTTAGTTAGTTCATCAATTTCCTTTTTTAGTTCACTCGAGACTTCTTGAAGCTTGGCATTCAATTTTTCTATATGAATACCTTTCTTTTTGTTTGATGATTTGACTTTTTCCAGTTGCTCAATTAATACTTTCATTCTTTGAGCGTCCTTGACATAGCACTTACCGCTGGAACAACAAAAAACTATCTTCCTTTGATTTAGCGCTACTGCATGGGCTTCGGTAGTACTTATTTCAGCGCAGTTTTTACAGATTACTGAATTACAAATATCGCACGGGGAGCCAAACAATTCATCCGCATTTGGTCTTGGTTTAAAAACACATACTATTTGACAGTTTATACAAAGCAAAGACATTGTTAAAATTCGAAATAACTCTTACAGATTAAAATAGGAATTAAAAATAGCAGAGAACGATTAAAAGAGTAGGAACATAACTCTTACAGATTAAAATAGGAATTAAAAATAGTAGAGAACGATTAAAAGACTAGGAACTATCGTCAACTTCAATCGGTGTAAAAAGGACTGAGACACTACCACCTACTCAGTTCAGCGGCGCATCATCACCTCTCAACACCAACCGAATATAAATAAAACCAAATAATGACTAAAACCAAATAATGACTACACAATCCGGCAACGTCGCAAACTGTGAATCTATGACCAGACTGTTAATTGTTAGTTATGGTAAGCCTCTGGCAATAATCTTTAATCTTTCAATTAAAACCAATGAATTTCCTGAAAAACTAAAAAATGCAATAATTACCCCTGTTTATAAACAAGCAGGCAATGTAAATTCAGTAGATCAGTACAGACCCATAAGTGTTTTAAATTCTATAGCCAAAATATTTGAGTTCATACTTTGTGCTGATATACTGCAAACATTCAAGAATAATTTTACCATGAAACAGCATGGCTTTTTAGAGGGCAGGTCCACTATCACAAACCTTTGTACTTTAACAAATATAGCTTCAGAGGCAATAGCAAAAAAGCTTCAACTTGATGTCATCATGACAGACTGTGCGAAGGCTTTTGATCAGGTTGACCATGGTATTAATAGATAGGGTAAGCGTGTTTGGTTTCTCTGAAGGAGCCTTTTCCTGTATGGAAACTTACCTACGCTCTAGAGAACAAAGTGTTAAAATAGGGAAAAGTATTTCTAATAGTTTTGTTGCAACATCTGGAGTACCACAGGGAGTAACCCCTGTTGTTTGCGATTTTTATTAATGGCTTACCGTCATCGGTAACACACTTGCAAAGCCTATTGTTTGCAGATGACTTCAAAATGTTTAAAATAATCTCAACACCTGAGGACTGTCAGAGGTTGCAGAGGGACATAGATTGTGTTATGCAATGGTTTAGCGAGAGTAGAATGTCATTAAATGTTAATAAGTGTCATGTAATATCATTTGCGTGGAAAATAAATTATATTGAGATATTCCATAAGTGACTCTATAGTGATAAGGAAAAAAAGTGTAAAGATCTTGGTGTGTATTTGCAATCAACAATGAAATTTAACAGT
The DNA here is from genome assembly GCA_016904865.1 of Pissodes strobi. Taxonomy (NCBI): domain Eukaryota; kingdom Metazoa; phylum Arthropoda; class Insecta; order Coleoptera; family Curculionidae; genus Pissodes; species Pissodes strobi. Next base: position 14,987 of record MU187846.1, on the reverse strand, counting down.
CATTGTCAGAGTGTAATTGGTAAAGCATACAAAGCCCTGGGCTTTGTAATTAGGAATTCAAAAATGTTCAAAATAGATACCATTATTAAATTATATAATGCATTGGTCAGACCTCATCTGGAGTATGCTGCTGCATTATGGTCCCCACAATCAGTCTGTTAGTAATGACATTGAAAAGGTGCAAAAAAGGTTCCTTAGATATCTATACGTAAAACAATTTAATATATACCCTTATATGATATCGTATAATACCATGCTCAGTATGTTTAAAATAGAAAAGCTAAGTGATAGAAGATGTATGCATTGTGTCTTGTTTGTTTTTTATATTGTAAATAATGTTAAATACTAAGACTGCGGTTTGATTAATAAGATTGGTTTTAATATTCCTAAAATTATGGTTAGGCTTAAACAACCTAAACTGTTCTATATTAGTCCTCTGCATTGTTCACCTTTGAACCATATGTTGTGTGAATGTAACAAATTCATCCACAAATACAATATAGATATATTTGATACCTCGCCCAAGGCCATAAAAAATTGTTTTAAATCACTTGTAATGTCATTTTAAGACCTTTAAATGTTACTGTTTTTGTTTTTTTAGGTGTATTTAGTTGTAGTTTTAGTATGTACGTGAATTTATCAGTAGGCACTCTTACATTGTAATTACCTTTTGGTGTTATGTTTGAGGATAAATAAATAAATAAACTTTAACCAAACTTTGTTTCGATCAAAATTATTTTCAATATAAATATACCTATTACCAACAGCTTGAAGGCACGGCAATGGGCAATTGCTTATCTCCGGTTTTAGCTAATCTTTTCTTGAGTAAATTTGAAAATGAAAATAGCCCTTTCGCCACTATTAAATTTACTGATGAAGTCGAGAACAAGTAGTAACAGTAATAACAGACTGAAGTTTGATATTTATAGAAAAATACTGCCACTAACCAATATATTCATAACCTCAGTTATTTTAAATCTTTGATTAGAGCTATTATAGACTGATAAATGGTACAAATTTACTTATATGTATTGTGATAAATTCTAAATATAATAATTTGTGATTATATTTTGATAGATTGAGCTGTGATTGTGTTGGGTTGTTATTAGTTGTTAATGATCTTCTCTTTATTAGTTGTTACATATTCAAGGATGTATATTATATTTATATTTGATGTTAAATTGATGTCTTTAGCATATTGCATAGTAGTTATGGCCATCTTGTTAAGATATTCTTTTATTATTGTAATATTTTTGTAAAATTGGCTCTGCCGTTGATATAAATAAATAAAAATTAAATAAAATAAAAATATATTCCTAATAACTTCTTCCACTGCGACCAACACAAAATAGCCAGCTATCAATTTTTATTACACAATATTCCTCTCAACAGAGATAGATTTAATAATGAAAAGGAGACATATAAGAATAAAGTGAAAGTTAATGGTTTCAATATTAACTTAATAGATAGACTAATTAATAATTAATGAGCATGTGTTTAAAAAGACCATTCATGATTCCACTTCTTTCATTAATCAGGATGAAAATACAAAATGTCTCGATATTATAGAATCCTCAGTATACTGGAAGACTCCAAGAAGCTTTTAAAGAAGAAGGTTTAAAATTAGTATATCAAACTCAGTTGAACATCAAGAAATTATTGGGCAGTCCAAAGGACTAAATTGAAATTTTGGAAAAAAGTGGAATTTATGAAATTGGATGTATGGATTGTAACCCAAAATATGTTGGTCAAACTAGAAGATCTATACAAACAAGATTCAAGGAACACATAGCTCATTTAAAGTATGGTAGAACAGAAAAATCATGTATTGCCGAGCATGTTTTTGAAAACAATGATAGAATAACAATTAAAAATGTAAAATGAATTCATAATATATCTGATAGATTATTAGATGCATACAAAAGTATGGGGATTATTAAATGTAAGAACAGTTTAAATAGATATAGAGGGCCTATTCTGTACAGTCCATTGTATTGGTTGATCGAGCATGACTAGTAGGATCTGAGGAATGGTCCTTTTAGGTTCCACTTGATTAAGCCAACGGTTAGTATAAAATAGAGTTAGGTAGATTTTAAGTTTAATTTTAATCATCTCCACAATACCAAAACAATAATTGTTTTGGTATTGTGGATAAAACTCTGTTTTAGAAAAACTTTTATTCCAATAAGATGTTCTGAAACAGATTTCAAATGGAATGAAATGAACATTATGAAAGATATAAAATACTTACATTTTTCATTTTTGTCGTTTATATTCCAAACGGTCGCGAACTGGAAATGAGCGTAAAGCTGTTCACTAAATAAAGGTTTTATCAATAATTCTTCTGTAAAATTATCCTCTTTGAATGAGTATATAAGTTGAAATTGAAAGAATAGTAACAAAAATGGAATCAGCATTTTTATATCAAAGCATATCCAGTAGGTTTCAAAATGTAATTCAACTTTGTGATTTTTCACAAATCTGGCTAGCGACCTCCTATAAAACTATAAAACTCTGGTTCCGATATACAACAAAACAACACCATTCAATTAACCAGAAATTGAAATATAATTTAAAGACGAAACTATAACCTCAGAAACAATTGTAAACATAAACAAAAAGACACTTTCTGTTGTGCCATTGACGTTTAAAAGGAGTGGAATGTCAATGGTATGAGACCTTTTTTTGGAAATATCTGCCCGGTACTCCCGCCTGACAAGTTCTGGGTTTGCGTGCGCATCACAATGTTTACATTTGTGTTTTTGTCACTTCCGATTCGTTCTTGGCTGAGGTAACATCGCGGGTTGCAGCGGCAAGGACCGATTTGTTTCCCCAAGGAAGAAACGGACGTCCCAGCAAGCGTCGTCTGTGCAACTTCAGTGTATTAGTGTTTGTCTATAGCAAGAGGAAATACCCAGTGTGGGGTTTCTTTCTGTGCCGTTTGAAAAAGTCGGTGGTCGTGACATGACCCAGAGTCAGACCAAGATTGGTAGAGAATAGGTTGTCTTGATAGCCACTGAGGGGAATACGTGAGAGAGGACTGCCTACGTCATCTTTGTGCAGCGCCGCGTCGTTGGATATCGAGATTCTTATAAATCTTGGTCAGCTGTAGTGTTTTAATCGTCTTTTGGTGAATTTGTATCATTAAATCGTGTATTTTGGTGGATTTTTTGTGCGTTTTAGAGATACACTTAATTTAATAGACAAGTTTTTAAAATGGAGCAAAAAAAATCATGAAAATAAATTTTCCTTTAAGAAACACCTTGTTCAGGAAACAGTGTTAAAATTAAAAAAAAAAGTCAAAGATGTACCAGAGGATCTAATAAAAGCATTTGTCCGCCAAAGGGTATTTGTAAGGATAAAATATTTAAACAACAGCATGCAAGAGAGGCTAGTTTGAAAAGAGCACACACAGAAGATCCTTCTGATTCCCAAAGAAAAATTCTTAAAAAAATGAGAAAGACGACCACTTAGTGTTAAATTATTTTATTTTATTTTTTACCCTTACAAGCATTGTCATACCTATTATTTTATGCTTTTTAGTCCGTTTTTAAAACGTGGTATAGTTTTAAGTCAATATTTTCTGCTTTTTAGTCTCACGTGTGTAAATTATTATTTATCTCCCTTTTTTCTTTTAAATATCAACCCTCTCCCACCCTCTCAGCTGGACCCCAGCTTAGATTTCGTCTCTAAAATTATGAAATATTTACAGGAAATGAAATCTGAAAACTGCATATTCGTAGCAGCTTTGATTCAAAAGATATGAATTTTTATATATATTAAGCCCCTTTCACCCCCTTAACGACTCCCCCAACGACGCTAGTTTTTACCTCTAAAATTGGGAAATATTTAGTGGAAGTCAAATCTGAAAACTGCATATTCGTAGCAGCTTTGGTTAAAAAGTTGTGAATTTGTATCAATATTAACCACCTGTCCCCCTCTCAACGACCTCCCACTAACGTATTTTTTAAATAATATTGTATTGTCACCAACCTAAATAGACGTACCAAATTTCATTAAAATCCGTTAGTAAGAAATTAGGTTAAGATCGATTGTAAGATTTGTGAACAGACAGGCACGAAAGCGAGCTAATATAATAATAAAACAAAAAAATGGTAAAAATCAGTTTCAAGTAGTGTTATGTTTTGTTACTATATGAGCCTGAAGTAACTGAGTAACTAATTTTTCATAATTATAAGTAAAAAAGCGTTAAAAAAGTAAACTAATTCACATTATCAAGACAGCTCGAATGTCTAATGCACAGTCGCTGCACAAAGATGACGTCACACTAGTCGGTATCGTCAGATCAAGGCAACCTATCCTCTACTAACCTTGGAGTCAGACAAGGTCGCGGTCGCCCTTTAATAGGGCCCTCGATCCAAAAAGGGTGTAACTTATCTGGGATGGGTCGCCCCAGCTCTAACTAAGCCCGGACGGAAGCTATACTGGCAAATTGCCTCGTAGCAGCGCCAAACTGCTCTCTCCTTGAAGTTGGTTACAATTCAAAGTTCAAGTTCAGTGTTTGTGTCACTTCATGCAATGCCCTGCACTCGCTACGGGTGCGCAACCAGCAAAAACTAACCAAAACTAACCCGAGGCATTCCCAAAATGAAGAAAAACTTTTTACAGGCAGATATGTTAGTTTGGGGACCCATGGGGCTTTCAGGGGTTGTGTGGAATTTTGTGAATGATCTGCAAGCGTGGACATTTTGGGGAAGTTTACGTTTTTTGCAGATGACACAACCATTTTTTGGCACTCTACGAACATTGAAACATTGTCATCATCTATTTCAAATGACCAGAAAAAAGTAAAGGATTTGTGTGATTCAAATAATCTTTTGTCGAATCTTGAAAAGACAATGTTGATTTGTTTTATGGGTAATATTGATAATGTAACTATATGTTTTAATACTCTTTCACTGTAGAGTGAGGCAAGATTTCTGGGTCTCATAATTGATAAGGGGCTCAGGTTTGATAGTCATATATATTGTTACCCTCAGTAAGAAGGTGGCATCTGCTTGTTTTGCTGTTAAAATCATTGCCATTGGTAAAAGAGTTTATTATGCTCTGATGGAGTCACGGTTCAGATATGGAATAGCTTTGTAGGGATCTGCTAGTAACTATTTATTTAACATTCTTTTTGTAACTCAGAAAAAGGCAGTTCGTTATTTTTGTAGTGCACTTGGTAGAGAATCATATAGGCCTCTTTTTCAATCTCAGAAAATTTTGACACTCCCCTGCCTGTATATTTTGGAGAGTGTCTGTCTGGTCTATTCAAATAGGAGGAGGTTCGCTATTCGCGAGGGTAGGTATGCCACCCGACAGCAACACTTGCTTCCCCTGGCTATACCTGGATCTAGTCTGGTAAAAAAAATCTATAATTGCATGAGACTGTGAAATTATTTAATCACATTCCAAAGAAATTTGCCAACATTGTACAAATTTTAAAATGTAGTTCGCAGTATTTTGACTATTGACGGATTTTATTAAAAGCTTTTATTGACTGACTTAGATTTAGAACTAGTTCCTAAGTATGGCTTTGTCAACAGCTATTACTGTTAAATAACAATAAAGCTATTTTTTACTTTGACTTTGTATATATAAATGAAAAAATGTTTAAAAATTTTTTTTTTTATTAAATGCAATATTTTAACAATAATGTTCTGAAACTATTCCCATAGAGTATGCCAACAGTTTTACACCTTTCTCGAAGTCGATGGGTTCTTCATAATTATTCCATACCGGAATTTCTGCTTTTCCATTTCGTAAATTCTTGTGGTCTTTAGTTTTAATAAGTTGCAGTATTTCGTCTTTTATCAAAGGGTTCACTCCAAAACGATAACATACACTTGCTGACGGTTTATCACAAGAGGCAATATTTTTTGGTTTTCGTTTCTTTATGTTCTTCATTTAGCACAATACAGAAATAATTTTGAAAAATAACAAGGAACTTTTTTCAATCAGTATGCTTAGTAATTTAGCTACGTTAAATTTGACATCGGAAATGAGACAACTTGAATAGGTACTCAAAACTATATCTGTATAGGTAACAATAGGAATAGGAAAGGTAAAAAGATTAAAGAAATCAAGCGTTGTGTTATGGATGTCATAAATATCAAATCGAATATCAAATATCTATAAGCTCAAAAGGTTGTATATTGGTAGGAATTATTGTTTTGCATTTTAAAGTATTGTATTTTAATCTGCCAATGTATGCAGCTAGGAGAGATGCAGGGTCTTGTGACATATAGGTGTCTACGATTTCGCGATTTTTTTCTTTTTCATTAGAAAGGGGATGTCCTATAGAAAGGTGTTTTTCTTTCACCTACACCAACTGCACTTGGTGTACGTCAGTGTAGCTCCACCAAATAATCGTGCAGCAGCCAAAGAAAAAGCCATCTCAAAAATATCCGCCAGTTCGCCATTGTCCCACCATCCTGCACCAACAAAATAGTCGGTGGAGAAAGTGCTGCACTAAATGGCACTCAGGGCAAGTGCACCGGAGAAAGAAAAAGGGCTGGTGCAAAAGGTGTACTTAGTGCAGGTGAAAGAAAAACACCTATTGTAGTTTAAGCCAAAAAAATCGGAGGATCCGCCACATTTAAGCGTCGCGCAAACCAGAGCGGTGGCGGTAAAATATTGTACGTGTATTTGCCAGATCGCTTCTATTTGCGGTCTTTAATTAACTTACACGCACAGTATTTTACCGCCGCCGCGCCCGCTCTAGTTTGCGCGACGCTTTAAGCCGAAAAAATGCCTCCAAAGTTTCAGTTTTGAGGTTAAATTGGGTATGCATTGGGTTAGCACTTGGTTAGTTTCCTTTTCTTGAGTCCCCGGAGCGAGCGAAGGGCCATGTGCGAAGTGAAATATGAGCTAAATGATAAAAAATTACTAAATGAAACATGACAATTCAAATATATTATGGCGCCAGTTGCCAAAATTTCCTTATTTTCACGTTCCACTTGGGAAAGTAGTAGAGGAACTTTGTCCGTTCTATGTCAATTAACCTCAAAACTCGAACTTTGGGGGCTTTTTTCAGCTCAAATGTGAGGGATCCTCCGATTTTTTTTTTTTGGCTTAAACTACTCTATAGGACATCCTCTTTCTAGTGAAAAAAGAAACATCGCGAAATCGTAGATACCTATATCAGAGTCTATAGATATCTATATGTCACAAGACCCGAGATGCACAATGTTTTTCGATACATCATGACAAAACAGCGATGTTTGGCCATATACCATATCGATGTTTCCAAAAATTTTTGCAGTGAGCTTTAGAACCGCGTTCGGAATTACATCGGGCATCGTACAGGTTCAAAACCGGCGTTACCCAGTCTCCACGAATGCCGGTAACTTGCTATCATTTTCAGTACATGTTTGTTGTTGTCGCTTTTTTGTTCCCGCGGTCGATAAAAGGCAGTTTTGATTCCATGCAACTTGCTGGAATGTGCCATATACAGGCTCAAAACAAGTGACAAGCAAAATTTAGGATTTTTAAAACAAAACTGGATATTCTAAATATAGGATAGTTGAATCCGTGATTCTATACATATTTGACATAGCTCCTCGGTTTGAGATGTAGAAAACGTCATATTCACCCCTTGAATCTGTCTTAAATAGTATTCTGTTCTGGAATGAATATTGGTTCAGCTCTGCTTTCCACGCTCACGTGTGCTATACTCCTCTCAAGATTCTTGCGACTATGTTCTCACGCGAAAATTGGTTTGATATGGTATAAATAAATATACTTGTATTTCTTATTTGGCTTTTGGTTTTTTATTGCCTGAGGACCACAAAACAGTAGCATCTTCCAACAGCAATCTGTTTTGAACTTTTCTGTTCGGTTCCACGACGCGACCTGACGTTGGCCCAATCGGTAGAATTACCAATTTCTTGGCGGTACACTGAATTGCTTCCAACGGTCTGATAGGTCAGTGGTTAGATAGTGCGTTTGTGATGTAAAGGTTGCAGGTTCGATCCCCGTCAGTGTCAAGCTATGTTTTTAATTATTTTCTAGGTTATGTTTGTAAAACGTTTTTTTTTCTTGATTTTGGGTATGCCTGGGGTTAGTGTTCTTCGGTTGCGTCCCGAAGCGAGCGGAGGGCCATGCGAAATAAGTTAATTATTGCCAACATTCGGCCAAGGTCACCGAAGGTCACCAGAAAAGTTCAAAACAGTCCGCTGTCTGAAGACGCTAGTCACAAAACTGCAAGTTCCACGCGGAAGGAGAGAATCTGCTGGGTTGACTATATTTCCACAATCGTCTAGCGCTCCTACTAACTTTTCGATGCGAGAGCCGTGCATGCGTAATGGCGAAATAAGAATAGGTATTATTATGGCTTTGTATGGCCTTCCGCTCGCAAATTAATAAAAAATAAACATAACCTTAAAAAAGAAGTAAACAAAACATCTGTCGCGACCGATAGGAATCGAACCCGCTGCGCATAAATGACAAGCAAAACGTCTAACTAATACACCCCCGAGGCGTTGAAGGAATTTCACTAGATCGTAGACATGGATAATTCCGATACATGATACATTCGGCCATTACACATGCAGTCATACAACAAGCGTCTAGAATACGGGCGTAATTTTCGATACCACATGCTCAATGGCGAAACAAGAACGAAATATCGGAATTATAATTATCCATGTCTCTAGGTTCTAGCAAAATTTCTACAACGCCTCGGTGGTGTAGGAGGCAGAGTGAGTGTTGCCTGTTATTCCTGCAGTGTTGCCGATCTGAATTTGTGAAATTACACGATGAGCTGTTCAAATTGCACGCTTTTACACGCTTTTAGTTTCACAAATACACAGTTTTTACACACCACCTAATTTAAGTCATTCCAGTCTACCTGCAGCAGTTTTGAGCCTACGCGCATGCGTATGTGCTAATTCTTATATTTTTTAAAGTTGTTTTTTCTTGATTTTCGGCATTGCCTTTGGATAATTTGGGTTAATTTTGTTTGGTTGCGCCCCCGGAGCGAGCGGATAGCCATGTGTGAAGTGAAATATTAGAACGACCACACCGGGCTGCTGCCAAATGCGCAGATCCGAAGGTTGAAAATTTGCTTTAGGCAGACGCGTGTATTTAAGTCTAGGTCCGAATGGCAATGGGGCGCCCAACAGCGTTGCCAGTGTTTTATCGATAAAACCATATATGTAACTTGTTACATATATGGGTAAAACAATGCTAGTTTACCCATGCTTTTACGGTGCAATCAATTGCTTCCAACTGCATTGGTGGTCCAGTGGTTAGATGCGGTGCAGATGCAGTGTCCGGCTATTCCCATCATTTTTCATTTTATTTTTTTAAGATTATGTTTGTAAAAGGTTTTTTTTTCTTCATTTTGGGCATGTCTTGGGTTATTTTTAGTTAGTTTTACTTGGTTACGCCCATTGAGTGAAGTGAAATATTAGACATTCTAAAATAATAAACAAATCGCAACAATGGCAATACTTTCGGGCGCCCAGTTGCCATTGGGACCTAGACTTTAGTCACCACCTACATTTTAATATTTTAAAAAATCAGGAAGAAAGAATAACTTTTTTTGACAAATGATTTTGAGATATGGGTCCAAATCCAGGGGTCAACCCTGTCTCCAGTCAACCAACAGGCTCAGATCGCACACATTTTACTCTTAACCATCTACACAAGTCCTTCCGGCTGACAAGACTAACAGCTTGCGCGCGAAATTTTTTTCACTTCGCTCGCTTCGGAGCGCAACCAAATAGAACTGACCCAAATTTAAAATAAAGAAACATAACCTTAAAAAATATTTTAAAAAAGTCTTGTCACCGACGGGAATCGAACGAGGGCCATCCCTTCACATGCACAGAATATGACCACTGCACCACGAGACAGCAATTTCCTGAACCGTAAAAACATGTTTGTCAGAAATGTGTTTGTGATGCGCGCGCAAGTCCAGGCGGCTCTTCAGGCGGGTGGACGATTAAGAATAAAGTATCTGCGCCCGGCTCAACCAAAAAATAAAAATGTGACACAAGGGCACAAGGGTTTCTAGTTTCTATTTTGCTTTGACAAGGGAAGTTTTGTGCTGTCACAACTGCCACGTGACAGTCGTGGTGACTAGTGTCCATCTATTACAATCTGGTACTTTCTATTACGCTATTTCCAAAGGAAAAAGAATCTATTACTTTTTTCGTTATATGATGTTTAGACTACCAAAAATTGTTACAAGCATCTAGTTCTCAAATTCTTTATATTAAACACAAACATAAAATAACACTAATGCATAGCACACCGAAAGGAATAAGTAAAACCAAAAACGAACAAACAACAAATAATACTATGAACGCAGTGAACAAAGCACCCAAATTCCATGGGGAATCCCATGCCCATCAAGTTTAGATTTAGGTGTGCTGACAATGCTAACACCTACTACCTAATAGAAAATAGATAAAAGCAAAGCCTTGATGGATAACTAAAACTGTAAACTGAAGTGCCGTATAGTAGGTGATAGCCCGACAGATGTCGTTGCATTTGTAAATCAGAACAGAAAAGCACGTCTAGTCCTATTTATTTTTATTACAATAGATGGCAATGGTATTTCGGTAAAGAAGTGGCCGTGGCTTTGGCTTGCAAAGCCGTAAAAAATAAAAGGGTTTTTCAAATTACAACCAAAAATACACGCAAAATATACGCTTTTTGTGAAATTACACACAAACTACACGCTTTTTGACAGTGTTCGAAAAATGCACGCAAGGCAATTAAAACGCACACAAAGCGTGTAATTACACGCCAATTGGCAACACTGCATTCCTGCGCTGCGCGTTCGATTCCCGTCGGTCGCGACAGATGTTTTGTTTACCTTTCTTTAAGGTTAAGTTTGTTTGGGTTAGCCTTGGGTTAGTACTTGTAGATTGAGCCCCCGTAGCGAGCGGAGGGCCATGCAAAGCCATAATAATAACTATTATTCGTTTCGCCATTGCGCACGTGGCATCGAAAACTACGCCTGTACTCTAGAGGCTTCTCCTTTCGCATCGAAAAGTTAGTAGGAGCGCTAGACGCATGTCATTTTTATTTAATTTGCACAAGTCAATATTTGAATATAATTAGTATTTAATAAATAAAATAATAATAAATACCATATCCTGCACAGTATACTAACTACCGATTTATTGGTTTGTGTATCAGTGTCGTTTGCTGTTGTTGCCACTCAACAACAAATAGAAATGACCACTTTTCATAGAATTGTTTTAACGCTGGGATTTTTATCTCTTTTTCACACAGCTTACTCTGCCGCTCAACGTAAGTAAACCCTCATTATATCACTTATTTAGGGCCATTATTCATTGTAGTAGAGGTGAAGTAAATATTGGTTTTATTAAAGAAACCAATTAGGTATATTTAAATCATGAAAATGACTATGAACTTATTGACAACTAAAAATTGGATAAATCTGCTTCTCTGTAGCCCCTTGCCACTTCTATCTTATGCTCAAAGTCCTACATTGTATGCTAATCGTCCACTAAAAAGAATACGATAAACTTGGGTTATGCAGGAATCATTTATTTGAAACAAACAGATGTTACTGACTAAAATTTCAAATGAATTGATTCCTGTATGATTCATTAGTAGTACCCGCAAACGAAGTAAAATAAATCATACCCTGAATCAGTAAAAATGTAAGTTACCCCCACTCAAATTTCTAGGACACAATTATTTTATGTTACTTTATAGGTGCCGGTAGCTCTATTGACATCACTAAGACTTTGGCCTGTTCGAGGATTGATCCAACTATTAATTTTGCAAGGTTTAAGGGTTTAGGCAACTCATTTATGGGGATCTAACCTTGGTATACATTTGCTGTAGGAGCCTCAACGACCCCAGGGCTATACTGGTTCAATTTTATGTATGTGTCGGCAGTATTTATTGGATTCCACAAACAAAAAACATATGCTGTTAGAACCCAATTAAGTGTTTTTCAGAGATCCAATTGCAGAGAATGCTTCACATTTTAAGGCTTTCAAACAATATCAGAAATTTGTGAAACAAAAGAGAGGATGGAATCCAAAGTAATTCAAGAATTTAAGGATCTCATTGAGAAAGCAAATAAACATAAAAGAAACAAGTTAAAGAAAAGTCACCAAATTCAATACAAAAGTCGATACATAAAGTCAGTACAAGTCAATAAAGTCAGTTCAAATCCATGTCAATTAAATTTAAGAAATAAAATTAAAAGTATACAAAAAATATACAAATGTACATATAAATATCCATATACTATGTACAGGGTGGCCCGTTTATTATGAGATGACACCTTATCTCAGAATCTACGGGTGTACCAAAAAAAGTTTAATACAAAAGTTGTTTGGATTTACTTAAACTTTTAAAATATTATATTTTTATATATACCTATCTAGTATATTCGTATTTTTGTGGACAAGTCTCAACTTCCTTATTTTAAATAAATATCCTGTATATTAAGGCATTTTTTAATTCCTTAGAAAATTCTAGACATATTTTATATATAATAACCTATACCTAAGTCTAACCGTTTTTGACATATATTTTGAATTTTATGTCAAAAATGACGTTTGCAGGTCTAAACATAACTATCAATTTCTTCCATTGAAATCATTTATTATTTAATTGGAGTTGGTTTCCTTGTAGAAGGGGATCTACTTTAGTGGTCTGTGTTGACATTTTTATAATTTATTTATTTATTTTATTTTATTTATTTATTAACGTTATCAACATTTGCAAGTATAATATTACAGTATACAGAAACTTAACCTAGAATAACCCTTCTAGCAGAGGATTTGAAGGTGTTTAGGGAGGCATCAACTAGGTCTAGGCTGTCACAATATTTATTGACTGTGGTTGAGACCCTGTTTGTAGGGCTGTAAATACAGGGTGATCAAAAACTAACATTAATAATTAAAATGAAAAAACCGTTAAAAGTAATTTTTTTCAAATGGAAACCACCTATTTTTATAATTTTATCTTATTTAGCATTAGAAATAAGGGCGACTTCCTGTAAAGTTGTCTATTCGAAACACTTGTAGTTTTTGAAATATTGACATTTCTTTTATTGTAAAAATGCTATATGGCTTTTAAGTTTTGTTATTAATTGGCCATGATGGCGAGGCGTGGCGAAAAAGAAAGACCATCGAGCACTACAGAAATTACACTATTTCTTGTCGTCTGGCAATATACCTACTTATTACCCCAGCCGGGACGATTAAGTTATTAACCTTTCATCGGGTGCAGCTGTTCTAGCCAGACACAAAAAAAAACTAAAAGGAGAGGCGACAATAAGCCTCGGCACCTTTCATGTTGGTGTGTCCGTTTTTGGTGACCTTGACTCTGCTCCATTGTCAACAATACCACTGAGTATCGGGAGAAAAATATGTAAAAATCGTTTTTTTTTTCAGATCGTTCCTATTTGAGACTGAATGAAATGGACTTTAAGCGGCTACCATCTGACGTAAGTAATATTGTAGAAATAGCTATAAAAAGAAATTTCTGTAGGATTCTTTATTTTTTTATATAAGAGAGTCATTACTGTCAAATTTTATTTGGCAGACACTATTTTTTTAAAAGTACATTACATATTCAACGCCAAGATAGAAGAAACGGTGAAGAACTTTAAAAAATGATGTTAACGATTTCATTTAACAAATAGCAACAGAAATATTCGTAGTATTCTATCCTCCTGTTCATTGAGCAGTTTAAGCAGGGTTTTTGAACAGTTTTCCCTGCATAATAACCAGGAAAAAGTATAGCCAACTATCAGTATTTGCTCAACAACCAAACTATAGTTCAAGCCGGAAATAATAGTCAGTGACTCATTTTTAGTTTTAAGGCGCGCCTCGAGGGGTAGAGGAAGAGAGAAGGAAATTCCAGTGGCGGATACAATTGCTTTATAAATTAATATGTTATAATAACTATATAATGAAATAGTAATAAGTAGACTTAGGCAAATATCCATTTAAAAAAATAAAGTTTATGCACATAAATATGCATGATTTTAGTCTAAAATATGCAAAAAAACGTATATTCAAAATTATTCCTAAGTCTAGTAATAAGCAACAAAATTGTACTACAAACAAATAGTACTATGTATTCATTAAGGCTAGGAAAAAAGAGTCATATGATAAGAGGTTTTTCTTATCATAAAATACCATATTGAAAGTTGCATCGAAAGTTTACATCAAAAATCAATACAATTTTAAGTTTCCTACTCGTTATCGGAGGTTTGATCAGAATTTGATTCATTACTATCATTACTTTCAGAACCAACATTGATAATAAGATGTTCAACTATAACTTCGACCGTAGTATCATTTTTTGTTTTATGACATGTTCGATACACTTCTGCCATTTATCAGCTGTAATGTTAAATGCATTTTCACTTTTTTCGCAGGGGAGCCAAGACTTGTCGAAGTTTCGCTCTTTCCATTTTACAAATTAATATTTTGAATTAACAATACAAAAATTCACAGTCCTTCGCAAAGATGCAACCCGGGAGACATGGAAAATGATGAATAAAAACGCAAAAATGTGATTTGCGTTGAAATTCATATAGTTTCCAAAAGCAGAGTTTAAAAAAGTAAAAATACAAACACACGAGTGTTTATAATATAGGTATATAATTATTAAAGAAATGCATTTTTAGCAATAATATTAAACATTATCATAATTAAAACAAAAAAAAATAAAAAAAAAATAAGCGAATTTGCTAATACTCGAGACTGATGTGTAAACATATACTATAACGACGTGGCAGGAACGTCAAACTGGTGAGAGGAGTTTGATTACGGGAAGTGACGCCCCCGCCATTCCGAGTTGCCATGGGATATGGCACATCAAATCCCATCGTCCTCCCCCAGACTGGAGAACACCAAAGTACAAAGTCTGGAGCTGATCAATGACAGTTTGTGACAAGAGGGGCTGCATTGTATTGGCTGGCAGGAATGTCAAACTGGTGAGAGGAGTTTGATTACGGGGAGTGACGCCCC
>MU187845.1:56107-69834 GCA_016904865.1 Pissodes strobi | reverse complement strand
GTTCAGTTCTTCCTGATATATGAAATGTGCTGCTTGCTGCTACTATATTCATAATCATCTTCCTCCTGAAAACTTCCCCCTTGTAGGAAGAATCAGATATCTCAGTTCTTCCTGATATATGAAATGTGCTCCTTGCTGCTACTATATTCATAATCATCTTCCTCCTGAAAACTTCCCCCTTGTAGGAAGAATCAGATCATGAATAATATCGTTCAGTTCTTCCTGAGATATGAAATATGCTGCTTGCTGCTACTATAGTCATCATCATCTTCCTCTTGAAAACTTGTGCTGACTTTTGGCGTAAAATCGTATAGGTAGTTCATCCAATTCCGAGTCTATTTTATATTTTTCTGAAAACCTAAAGGGGCCCACAGACGCTGAGATCCGTATTGCCACATATTTCATGATACAGGTAGCGATACAAATCTCAACGTGTCTGAGCCAATATCGTGGTCATAGTTTTCGTTCGAAAGAAGTTAAAGAAAGTCACATCGTTTCCTTTTTTCCTTAAGACATTGCGACAATACCACTGCAACTGCAATTGTCACAGGTTTGCGTGGTAGCATCTTCAACACATCTAGTTCTACGTAGCACGATAATTATACTTTCACGCTTCCATCTTACCATTTGGAAACGTTGATACTTAATATAGATGTCATATACATGTATCGCAACATGTGGCGATACCGATCTCATCGTCTATCGTCTGTGGGCCTTTTAAGGGCAGGTATGCTTGAAGCATCATGAGGCACAGGTCTATTGACCGAGGGAATATTAAGATATTCAATTATATGTTTGCTTTTACCAGAAAACTCCACGATTTTTGTTAAGCAAAAAGGGCAATCATCAACGTAGTTCTGATGATGATGTAAGTACTTTATTGTCCAAGAATCAATACGTGTATACAATTCTTATTGACAAAGTATAACAATGAGAAATGTTAATCCCAAACATTTAGAGAAGTCTACATAAAATTCTAATTTGAAAACACAATATGAATGTATGTACCAGCTGGAGTAATTGTTGAAGAAGAAGAATAATTCTCCATGGATATTGGAATGCAGTTTGAGTGAGCATCGTACGAGGTAAAGTATGTCCAGGTCATTTTGAACTTAGGGATGGCCAGAACATCGAGGCAATGAAGGGGGATGAATTTTACAAGTACCTCGGAATGAAACGAACAATGCCCATAGCACATGGCGCAATGAAGGCTGAATTGGTAGAAGAATTTACTAGAAGGATAAAACGTTTGACAAAAACTCACCTTAACAGCAAAAATCTCTGCAAGGTTATCAATACTTATGCCGTCTCAGTTCTTGGATACTCGTTTCGATTGGTCACATGGACCTGCACTGACATTGAAAATCTCCAGCGGAAAACAAGAACCTTGCGACGCGCTTTCTGTGTAATAAAAATATTATTTTTTTATTATTTAAACGAATAATGATTAAAAGATGTTCAATGCTCGTTGAACTATGACGAGTTCCACCGAGAGTAGTACTATTATACACCCGGCAAGATCTGAATGCTAGGCCTTGTAGCAAGTTGTAAAGTGTGAATTAATGTTTCAGCACCAGGCAAGTGCTCCTGAAGGAAGAGAAAAAAAACTTAAATTGAGTTTTGTCTACCGCGCGGCATCGTGATCACGTAAACTGCAGAGATAAAAAAGCGCAAATACAACCAGTGTTACGTTACCTACTCAAGACAATTATTTCATAACAAACATTGAAAACTAAAATAATTTAGCACTTAGCTTGCTTATAATTTAGCACTTAGCTTGCTTAGAGGTTTCACCGTCAGGTGACCACGGACGGCTTGTTCTGGAACCACGCTGGGTGGAAAATCCTCCGACGTCCAACACGTCTCGCCGGTCCAATGAACTGTCTGGTCACACCAGGCAAGCAAGCTCCGCTAGGTCAAATCTACAGCCATGCAGACAGGTATGGGAACCAACAAGTTCTCGCCTAGTAAAAGGACTGCTAAACTCCTGCCCCGGGGGAATGATCCTAGGAATGGAAACATTCCCTAGTAACGAGTCACAACGATATTTGAATCGATTACTATTATATACTATCTTTCCAAAAAAATAAATTCAACAGTTTCAAATGTCAAATTCAATAGACAGGATATTACCCGTTTTATTTTAAATCAAATTTCAAAAATGAACCAAAAGTAGAAAAAACAAAGAATAAGTGAGGAAAAGCACCCCCGTAATAATATATTAGAGCAATCGAAATATATTACAATTATAGCTTAATATTAGTTAGGCACAAAAAACTTGAAAGATTATGTTCGCCCAAGGGAAGCCGACATCATCAGTTAAAAATAATAGTACAGCCTTTTAGAAAGAGGAAATAAACAGTCCAATAATCCAACTCGGTCGACACCGCAAAAATAAACGTACATAATCGTTGAAAGCTGTAACTAACGGCAATAGTACGAAGTAAAAGATAAATAAATGCAATTAAATGAATCGACGAATCGTTCCTAGTCTGGTACGGATAAAATTCACACCATACTGATAAAAGAACTCTAATATGATCTAAATAAAGAACAAAAAGCACTAAAATGAACTTTAATAAAAAAATCATACTGAATGAATTAGACAAATAAATGGTCTGAGTGACCCCGCAATATTATTATCAAGTAAAAAGCATAACTCTTACCGAATTTGAATAATTCAAGAGAAAAGTTCAAGTACGGTCGACATAACAGAAGCAGCAAAATATACTTGAATAAAAACATCGCACTAAACGAGTTTGGCAAATAGATAATCCGAACCTTTTTACCTTTAATTTAATAAAACGAGAACAAAGTTCAATAAAGTAAGCGGCTATGAACGAAATTACGCGAAAAATATGTACTCTAAATTTAACGATGTCGGTTTAGTGTCTAATTAATTCTTAAAATCAACAACCCACACTAATGATTGCACGAATAAATAATAAAATTAAAGATAAAACCCGAAATTCCCCATGGCATTGATTCTAGCTCCGGTAATATAATAAATTCCATGAATTAATCACAACTAATGGCTATAGAAAATATGATTAAATTCTACACTTGTATCTATATCGCCTCGAATGGGTCAAGTAAATCGAACTACTAAAATTGCCGAAAATCTACATTACATTTCGTCGGAAATAAAATAAAATGATTAATTTGGCCGATCGTAAAATTCCAAGAATAAATAACAACGACTATTTTACTTAAATATAGAAGCCCAAAAGCTTGAATTACTCTCGAATCAGTTTGACGTTACACCGAATAATCTAGCCACTTAAATCGAGTCCGCAATGAATAAAAATGGTTAATTTAATAATCATTAAATAATAAGCTAGGCCACCCGAGTAGTAAAAAGAACTATCAACTCTAATCAAATTTTTAATTAAGATGACGTCACGCAGAATAATTTAACTTATTAAATCGGATGCGAAATGAATGAAAAGTGACAGAATACAACCAATGCCAATACTAAAGATACAAGAACGCAAAACAATCTGCAATCAATAAAGAAACTTACCTCT
This sequence comes from Pissodes strobi, assembly GCA_016904865.1. Lineage (NCBI taxonomy): Eukaryota > Metazoa > Arthropoda > Insecta > Coleoptera > Curculionidae > Pissodes > Pissodes strobi. Next base: position 66,307 of record MU187845.1, on the reverse strand, counting down.
CTTAAACGGAGGGCAAAACTACACGACACATAAAAAATACCGTCAGATACTAAAATGGCTGCCTTCACCAGAAAAAAACCCTTTCAAAAATCCTCGCTCGGCGAGATTTTGCGGTGTTTACAGCACTCAACTTAATCGGGAACAAATCGCAACGGCTAATACGGGAAACACTACGTTGTTAGCCGACAAATTCCACCGCAAATAACTCGGTGATAAAATTGATTTAACGACTGAAAGGCTTCTCTGGAAAAGGGACCGTACCTTCAAAGCTGAACAAGACGAGAGAGGAGACATCCCGTTCGCGCCTCGACAGATGAAGTCCGCGCGCAAGAAATTTTACTGCGGCGTTCCTAGACGCTCCAATCAAACAGATTCCCTAGGTCACGCGGGACAAAAAATAAAATCGAATCCAATATTGGAATTAAATTTCATACTTCGAACGAGAGCATGAATAGTACCGGGGCGTACTAAAAACTTACTTCTAATTAATGACCAAAACGGGATGTCACAACCTTACTTACAAAAGCCCACAAACACCATCCGAGGAGCGCAGTGGAGCGAACAACCTTGCCAAGATATCTAGGTTGAGCGGATCTACGTAAACAATTATATCGGCAAATAAATAATTTGCGCAATTATTTTCACATGAAAGCGAATTCCTCGGAAGTTCATAGGGCAGTTTGTAACGTAGATGACTCTACACCACTGCTTTTAAAAGAACACCTTGTTCAAGACCGCCATCATACCGACCTTGAGAAAATACGAGTGTGGAAGAAAAGCCCTTACATGGGAGGCATCCGAATGAGGCTACCCAGGATTACGTCGACAATACAGCGTCGAACTATTGGTTAGTTTCAGACTTCGAAAACGCACAGCACTCGAAAAATTTCTAAGTTCCAAATTAATGTGGTTATATATTTTTACACCGTTCTAAGCGAATGAATCCCTGGCAGAACCACTATGGGGAATGGGAAGAGGAATATCAGGTACCTGTCTAGTAATATAAGCCCGCTGATGATTAAGAAAAATAGCATATGTTCTATAAAAAGAGGACGACAATGTGTTCTGGGGAGGACATTACTGAGATTTCTGACAGCTTTCTTTTTTTCTTCTTCTTTTTCTTCTCGTCCCATGTGCTTGACTGCATGTAGGGGACCTTTGTCCACTATAGGATGACAAGAGGGTGTTTTCAGCCTGGCGCACCAATCTCTGATGTTACGGAGTCAAGAGTCTGCTTCCGTCCTTGCCCTCGTCTCCCTTCAGTCTTGCCTTGTAGTATGAGTTTTGGGGTAGAGTATCGTTCTACCCTGAGGATATGCCCTAAGTATGACATTTTTCGCTGTTTAACGATATTTAAGAGGTTTCTCTACTCCAGCAATTAGCAGAACATCGTTATTTGACACATGCTCAGTCCAAGAAATCCGAAGCATTCTTCGCAGTATCGACATTTCAAATGCCTCAATTCGGTTTAATGCCCTGGCCTTGAGCGACCATGTTTCCACCCCATATAACAAGATAGGCCACACGTAACAGTTGATAGTGCGCAATCGGAGATCAACCCGCAATGTTCTTTGGCGGAGTATGTTTTTCATTCTTAAAAAATTGTTTTTTGCAATTCCGATACGGGTTTTTATTTCTTCATCACAGTCCCATTTTTCGCTGAGAGTTGTCCCTCGGTCTTTGAATTTAGACACTATTTCACTTATTTCACCATTATGACTGTAAAATTAATGTTAACTAATTCTTGCCTGCTGATGATTATCATTTTTGTTTTTGCGATGTAAATTCGTAATCCAAAGCGTTCGCCAACCTTGGCAATTATGTCCAGTAAGTCCTGTAGGTCTTCAAGATTGTTAGCCAAAATTGCAGTGTCATCTGCGTATCGGATGTTGTTATTGGCTTTGCCGTTTACTTTTATTCCAGTATCCACATTGATCCGACATCCTTATCGGACGCCTTTAACAATGTCGAACCCCTCCGTCGTAAGGTCCTTCCCAATTCGGATTTAAACTGACTGGCTCAAGATGTTTTATTATTCTGATATCCTTGTCATCAATACCTATTTCGTATAGTCTGCTTATTAATAAGTCATGGTTCACGTTATCAAATGCTCTCTGATAGTTGATAAAACAAATGAATACACTCCTGCGTTAGTCGTAGCACTTCTGTACTAGAAGTTTCGTCGAGAATAAGGCCTCTCTAGTACCTAGTCCCTTTACAAAGCCGAATTGCGTTTCTCCGCTCATCTCTTCACATTTGTTGTAGATTCTAGAACGAATTATACGTAGAAATGCTTTAAGTGCATGGATCATTAGCTTTATAAGTCTGTAATCGTCACATCTCTTTGGAATTGCTTTTTTTTTGATATTGTGACAAATGTGGATTTGAGCCAGTCTTTGCGCAGGTGACCATCATCATATATTTTAATAAAAAGAGCTCTCTTTTGCAGAACAAAAACTGATTGGAAGAAATAATCCGAACATGCAACCCAAAATGGAAGTGCATGGTCGGGATACACAAACTCTTTTATTATTGCTTAAGACCATAAAGAAGGGTGTGGTATTCTAATTAACCACTTTTAATGAACAGTATAACATAGGGTGGTGAGTGAGAAATTGAAACATGTATTCGGTATTGATATAATTTAATAATGCAGGTGTAAATTGCATTTAAATATAATGAAGATAAATAAACAGTGTTTTCTATATTAAATAGAAAATATATATGTAAAATTCTTAGACTAAAACTTTCAATCACTCATCATTCGTTCCAGTATAAAACTAAAATTACAAAAGGTTTCTTAAAATTAGAAATGTCCGCTGAAGAATCTTGATTGTTTGATTTAAAAATTAGTTTTTATCTTTCTTAATTTAATACTTCGTTCTCCAACTTAACAACTTTCACACAGCATACCTTTCCGCTTTGACTGCTTTACCTGCCTTGCTTTACATGAATTCGACCAGGAATATCAGTCTGCTTTCCGCCATTTTATGTTCCAATTTCCAACGGGAACGGGGATGCTATCGGTTCTAACTTCGAAGAATTGCTTTAAAAAAGCTCAAAAGGAGGTCTTTGTCCAACCTTGGACAAAGATAACTGAGGTGCACGAAATATTCTCTAATATTTGTGCATACAAGAGAAATTGCCCAAAAAGGAATTTGACCTTTTGGCGCGAAGAGGCACTTGCTGCTCGGTGGCACGACCGACCCAGCAACGTGGAGTGTTTGCAGTGCACTAACTTGAATTTCTTTCTTCGAGCGGCTACTGGCGCCACATCAAATAAAGAGTGGGGATTTGGCGCTTTGCCGAATTCATTTGAAATTACAAGGGTAGAAGCTGTTTTCTTTCTTTATTTGACAGACTGATTCTGACGGAGACAAAAATACATTAACTTTAAAACGATTACAAACGTTTTCCTTTCCTAGTGAAAGTTGGCTCTATTGTAATCGGTTATATTGACAGCACTGCTGTACAGGTTCGAATTAAGGGATCGTCCGTCTAGGGTTGGACTAAGGGGTTTTAAAGAACGTGACATTTGCTGATTTAAATGTACAAATTGGAATGTACCCGGGGTGAAATAAATCTATTTTAAGTTTAATTATGGCTTATTCATTCTACGTACATACAGGGTGTTATCACCAAACTATACGGTGAAAAACGATAGTTTCTACACGTGTTGGGGTGTTTCCCCAACAGTGCATATCTTAGATGTAATTTTACCACGTCAAAGTAAACATTCTTAGCAATAGCAATAACTCCTTCCAATTCCCGAAAAGTTGCCCCAATAGCGTAGCAACCAGATGAAAGTTTATTATTGCATTTTATTATGTGATGAAATTTAAATTTATCGTCAATTATTAAACCAAGAAATTTATAATTCCTCATAATGTCTAATTAATAATCGCCAAAAATCAGGCTCTCTGCACTGCAATTGAAACCAACGATATGGTTTTTTGACATATTAAGGCAAAGTTGATTGGAATCGCCCCACCTTCAGAAGATCAGACGTGACCTCATCGGCGTGCCGCTCAGAATATAGAACGGTCATGTCATCGGCAAACAAAGTGAAATGTCCCTTGGTATTAATTTTAATGAGGTCATTTATGTATATTATGAACAATAAAGGACCAAGGACCGAGTCCTCCGGTACACCACAATTCACCAGCCGCCCACCAGATGACACACCATTCTAATGCACAGCCTGAACACGATCCGAAAGATAACACAATCCACCTAAGTGCCACACCCCTAAAGCCATAGGCTGAAAGCTTTTCCATCAGAATTCTGTGACTCACACAATCGAATGCTTTGGATAAGTCGCAGAAAGCTTAAAAGTCCTTCTTTTAGCTCTTACGTCCTTGATTTGTGTATCTATTGAATCATTCCACCAATATGGTAATTTGTAGTTTTTGTCCAACCGGAGACTGCGGCACGACATATCATACATTTCCTGGAGCATTAGGTAGTATTTTTGTTTCGATATTTTTCCCTTCAGCCTTCCCTGAGAAACCAGATACGTTTTGTTCGAAATCTGGTATGTTTAGCTGTTTTATATATCGTGGTTTGTCAAAGGATCTCATGTTTTTTAGAGGAATTTTTACTAATATGAATTGGTGGTCGCTTAGAGTTTCCTCTCCGTGTAGGTCTTGCCAACTGATGGTTCCCCATTGGAGGATATCTTCTGAGACAAAGGAGACATCGATGAAGGATTGGCCGTTTTCTCTTATCAGTGTTGGGTGCTTACCATCTTTTAGAGGTACTAGCCCCATTGCGCTCATGCCATCTTTTTCCCCTGCCGTCAAGGACGTTTCCCCCAAATTGGGTTTTTTTAATTGAAATCACCAGTTATGATCGCAGGTAGTTTCCGTGTGTAGGTCTTTTGATATATGCTACTTAGCAGTTCAACCAGGGCATTTTCAAAATCAGCAATTAGGCAGTTCGGGGAGATGTACACCGCGACAGAGCCTAGTTCTATGCATACGAAGATTTTATTCTTCTCAAATGTGTAAGCAGGGACATTTTTGGAGCAGTTTATTATAGCAGCATTTTTTTCATTTGGTTCAGAGATGTATCTTAGACTGTTGTTTGTTTCAGCTTTTTTTATTTGGTTCTTGTAGGCAGCACAGAAGACATTTGTGTTCTGAGGCCAGAGCTTTTGCTATATCTTCCGAGACAGTTTTCCTCTGAACGTTTCCTTGTAGTAATCTTAGTTCTGTGATATGTTATCAGGCATATGCGTCCTGGTAATTCTTTCTTGATGCAGAGCTTTTCTGAATAATTTGCACTTCGCAGTTTCAGGCTGATGACCCTCCTGGTTACATGTGGGACAGTAAATATTTTCACTTTTACATGTGTCTTTACGATGTCCATTTTCGCCGCATCTAAAGCATGGATTTGACATATCCAGCTCCTTGTTTGTACATAGACGGGCGCTGTGTCCATACTGCCAACATCTATAACATCTTTCGACAGTCACTCTTTCCTGTGTGCAACATTCCGAGAAACCTATTCGAATGATGGACATATTAATTAGCTTTAAGGCCTTTGTGTCATCTAGCTCGATTGTAGCTGTTTGGCCACCATGTGTGTTTCTGGTGATTTTTATATTTTTGTATCATCCTTTCTCTCAATAATGCCTTCCTCCACTATTCTATCCCTAACTTCTTCCGTGTCGGTTATATCGTCTATGTCTCTTATGTATATAGTTTTCTTGTCTCTGCCTCCTGCCATCCGAATTTTTCCTTCAGTAAAAGTGTCCTTTATTTTGTCGTGGAGTTTCTTTGCTGTTGACGACTCGCCTTTGAGTTTTAATAAAAGGTTTCCATTTGTTGTTTTTCGGACCTGCCTTACACCTTCTGTCAAAACAGGGTCGACGTTTTCCTTAAGGATTTTGAGCATGTCAGAATATGAGCGTCCTTCCATTTGTTCTATAATAATTACTTCGCCTCTTTGCCTCTGTTTGTTTATATGCGATCTCAACGCGCCTACTGAGTATATTAGTTTTAACTTCGTTTCAGAGAAGTTAAATGCGCATTCGCACATTTTCCTGAAGGTTAGTGGGTTAATACATACAGGGGAAATTATTGTTGCCTCTTCCGCTTGGGTCTCCTCCAGAATGAGTTTTAATTCTTTTAAGATACCATAGATAGTTTTCATTTGTTCCGTGCTTGGTGGTTTGTACGCTAGAGTTATAGATTTTGTGTATGTCTTGACTTTATTTGTTGGCCTCACCCTATATGTAGAGCACTCTTCTAGGGTGGTGTAAAATCCGGTTTCGCAACTCTTGGGGCGCTCTTCCGTCAGCTCTGGGGAGCGATTTAGGACTTCTTCTTCCAGTTTGCTGGTCTTTTCGTTGTTCTTTCCTTTGTACTCTTCATTTGAGAAGATTATTAGGTGGTTTGGCCTACGCCCCAGGGAAGACCTTTCCTCCTGCTCGGTTTTCCTAAAAGCTTCGGGGGCCCATGTACGTTCTATTAGCTTTTCTATATCCATGTAATTTTCTACTTGTTGATCTTGTATGGCTTCTATTTTTGCTTCTGTTGAGTTCTTGCATGTTTTACATACTTTATTTTTCTGTTCCTTTTTTAATTCGTCCTCCAGTACTTTCATTGTTTCGTCCTTTTTTGATAGTTTTTCTTCATGGATTTTTGTATTTTTCTTTACTGTCTCAATTAGCCTCTCCTTTTCAATGTTTGTTTCATATATGTGTCTTTTATATTCCATTAGTACACATCCAGTTAGGGCTTTCAATTCTTTTGATATGTGTTTAATCGCTTTGTGAACGTTCTGGTTGTCTGTTCCAAAATTAACCAGTTCTGTCACTTTTGCACTTAGTCGTTCTAGATTTTCGCTTAGGGGTACCTCGCTAAGAATTTTAAACTCTGGTGAGTTACGGTTCGTCCTTCGTCTTTTCTTGCGGTTCTGGAAAATAGGGAACTCCTCTTGTTCGCTTTCCTGAGCCTGTTCCAAGCCGATCGGCGGGAACTCCTCGTTTTTCGTTGTGTTGACGCCGGGAGAAACGAAAATGTCTTCCTGTTCCAGCCGAGCTTTGTTGATCGGGGATCTTTGAATCGAGTCTCTTCTCGCCAATGGGTCTACTATTCCTTCTAGCTTCTCAAATGTTGGTGTTAATGGAAAGTTACCCTCCCCAGAATCCGAGGGGCAGACCAACCCTGAAGGGTTGGTGCGGGTTTCTGCGCGTGATGCGCTACCCGCCTGGGGTACAATTTCTTGTTTCCTGTCCATCTTCCGTTTTGCCTTTTATACCTACGGCCAGGTTTTTGGTACCTCTCTTAGTCAGGCTTCTCACCCTCGACCCGTTCGGCATGGGTGTCCCTACCAGTAGCAAGCTACCGCCGACATGGCTCTCAAGATCACTGAAGCGCGCAAGCCCCCTGGTGCGACAAACCGGAGATACCTTCGGGGGGGATCAGAGGCGTTCATGCCCGATAGGAAATCGAACTGACCATGGTGACCTATGAGGAAGCTCAAAAGTTGCTCCATCACTTTGCACAATGTCGACAAAAGTGAAATGGATTTATAGTTAGATGGAATGGAATGATCGTCTTAAGATATGAAGGAAATGAGCCTGATTGAAAGGATGAGTTAATTAAGTAGGAAAGAGCCTGAACGGCGACCCAAGGATGGTTTTCCAACGTTTGAAGTGAGATTCCATCATCATTAGTCGTCTTTTTGTTTTTCATTGACCGTATTGTACATACAATATCATGAGAATGAAATACCAATATCAGATAGAAATGTTAAGATGATCGCAAGTGAGGTTGCTTGCGGCGGAACAGAAGTAATTATTCAGCAAATCAGAATCAATCTTAATTTAAGGAGAGTTACCAACTGTAGAAGTAATTTTATTGGCAATTCACCAAGTTTCACGTTGCCTGTTAGTAGATCGTTGTAAACGTTTAGAACAGTAGAGCCTCTTCGCAAGACAGACCAGTAAATCCTGCGTTACCCAAAGAAAAAAAAACGGTACAACTGATTATTGGGGTAAAACTTTTTAAGAGAATTCAGAAATCTTAGATTGGATGCAGAATTACGAATTCCAGAAGTTGTCCATTTTTTGAGGTACCCGCCAATTTTCATAGCTTTGTGAGTGACATTTAATCAAGTGTTGCAACAAATTTTGGGAGCCCAAGCTTACTCGTAAGTTTTTCTTACAAGTAGGTTAGTTGGGTTAGTTTGGGCTGGAATATTACGATATTCAACTTTATGTTTCGCAAGGAGAGATCGACAGCAGATATATTGGCCTATGTCACTCATATATGGCGTAGGGCAATTGAGAACTACGGAGAGTCTCGAGCGATTGTGTTGCATATTTCGAAGACATTCGACAGAGTTTGGCATGACTTGTCTCCCAATTTAGATCAGAAAAACCTTTACCAGCGACTGAGACTTATGATCGCAGACAGGAGCAGATTACAGCAATTAATCAAGACCTGGAGAAAGTTCAAACTTGAAGCGACAGAAATTTAGTCCAGTTCAATGCAGCAAAGACCCAAGCAGCCACGTTTACCAAGAGGGCCAATACGGGGGGCCCTGACATCATTATGGCAGGATCGACCATTCCTTCATCCTCGTTAATCGGACTACTGGGTGTCTCGGTCAACAGCAATATGTCCTGGCATGACCACGTTGCTAACATCGCAAAATCAGACTCCCAGAAGCTTGGTGCGCTATTTGGCTACAAAAAACTGTATACACCGCAGCAATTGTTCTTGCTCTACAAAGCGCAAATAAGACAGTGCTTAGAATATTGCTCACACATCTGGGGTGCCGCACCAAAGCACACCCCGAAAGCTGCTGGATTCCATTCAGAAGAGAGCTGCGTGTCATCGGCGACCCGGAGTTGACCCGGAATCTAGATAGTCTGGAACGCCGCAGACATGTGGCCGAGATGTCCCTGTTTTACAGATACTTTCACGGCAGATGTTCCCAGGATTTGGCCCGCCTCATCCCGCCCATGGTAATGCTTGTCAGATAGTCAGGACAGACGGCAAGAGCGCACCAGTTCGTCGTACAACTGGAAACACTTAGAACAACGCTTTACGAAAACTCTTTTGTCTGGCGCACTGCATCACTGTGGAACTCACTTCCAGGACATCTGTTTCCTCCTAATTACAACCTACAACTATTCAAGAACTGTGTCAATAAACATCTTCGTACACACACATAGGATCTCTCTTTATAGTGTGTGTGCCACTGCAATAAAAAAAATATTTGGTTTTCTTAGAAAACTCCGCCATGTTTCCTGATCCTCTTTGACCGATCCATCTTTCAGGAAAGGTTGCATCTAAATACTGACGAACAGCAAGGTTATAGTAAGGAGGTGCCTCATCTTGTTGAAATGTCAACTCATGCTCATTGTAACAGTCACCATGTTTAAGAATTGTGCCAATGCTGGAACGACACTGTCCTGGAACAATTGCAAGTACATTAATTTGTCTTGTAAGATATCCTGGTAGAAAAAAGGACCAACAATACATTCGCCATAACAAAAAATGTTGAAATGTATATTGTAATTTACTGAGAAGTGAAAAATCAGTGGACCAAAGATATTTCCGCCATATTCATTTCCCTCGTAGAGCTAGTTTCAGATTCAAGTGTTTATCTTGAAGCTAAGCGATGGAAATATAACATGAATGATAACCATAATAAATAGATCTTGAAGAGGGTAGCTGGCGCAGTCAGTAGGATACAAACCTGCAATATATGACCAGTTTGCTAGCGTACATTTGTAATTAATCAAATATACGGTTTACATTATCATATCGTAAATTTGAGCCTTTTTTACTCCATAATATATGCCTAAAGCAATTTTCTCTTGGCAGACTTGCGACATGTATACAAATTAGGGAATATTTCTTCCTCGTTTATATTTTTTTCGCAGGAACACAATAGCGCGTCCATAAAAATCCCGTATTCATTGTGGGCTCGAACGATAAAAATGTAAAATGAATGCTAACAACCGGGCTACCGAAAAAAGTTACTTTTCCGAGCGTAAGGCACGGTAAAAATGGGTTATGCAAATTTTTACTTTCGGGCGACCGGGGTTTCTCTTTTTTCTGCTCTAATCTACGTAGGGAAAAAGAAAATTTATTATTATTTTTTCTGTTCCAACATGGTAGTAAAATTTTGCCGTGTTTCGCAGATTTTTTTTACGTATACTATACTAAGGGATATTGC
>MU187845.1:18718-41107 GCA_016904865.1 Pissodes strobi | reverse complement strand
AATACTCGTTTACTGTTTTAGGGCAAGCACCAACTTTTATGAAGAATAAAATTTTCTGAGAATCCAATAATAAAGAAGTTTCCCGTATGTTGCATACTTTTTTGGACACACTGTATATTATTCAATTTTCTTATAGATGAGAAAAATTTTGTGAATATTTCATATATATGTTCTATACTAAAACAGGCCGACCCTAGGTATAAGTTCTATAATAATAAAATTCGCCGACAAAATTTAAATACACTTAGTATTATAAAAAAATCTTTAAAAACGCACTTTTTACATGTAAAGCTTCAAGAAGCAGGTAAAGAAGGTCGAGCCGGGTGCTGGGAATATGCGGCACACTTATTTACGTCGCTTTTTAATACATTTTTCTAATGTGTGAGATCGGAATTTTAACAGTTTCTTGTCGCACCCACACCTCAAATAAATAAAAATATTTTAATCCAAGCAAACAAAACTATTTTCTATACAAAACAAAATGAAAGCTTTTCAATTCTTACTTCTTATAAATTTAATCAAACTTATGAATATCTGCAAAAAATTTTAAGAAACACCAAAATTTTTCACAAACCCAATCGACCAAAAACAGGCCTACTTCATGTAGTTGGCAAAGTCACCAAATGGCTCTTTGGCACTCTAGACTCAGACGATTAAACTTGTTATAATAATTATTTTGAGATGCTAACAAAAATGCAAAGAAAACTTGAATAAAATCTTTTACAAAAACAATCAATTCTATCCACTGTTACACAGGAATATACTAAAAATTTAGAAAAAAGAATTTAGTTAGGTCTGTATAATGCCTTTAATATAGGACAGTATAATGTTGCTATTATACACCCTAAATTCTGTAATAAATATTATCGAAAATGCAATCTCATTTGCTCATGTAAATAAAATGCATAGCTCCATACTCAATCCTAACCAACTTTTAACATTAATAGAAGATATAAAAACAATATACAGTCCAAACCGGATACCAGAATTTGAAGAACTAATAAACTTTTATAACTATTTATGTGTCCAAGTTATTATTAAAAATAACTCAATTTCATTTTCAGTACACACCAATTGTTTTCCCAACTACTATATCCTTTACAAAACCCAATACATGTTGCAAACAAAACCATTCTCCTATTTAATCCTTATATCCTACTCACAAAAGAAGATTACTGGACCACGGGAGAAGAATGTCCGCAACTAGAAGATCTTTTTATCTGTAAGCAAACCGCCCTATCGAAAGAACGTAGCCTCTTCGAGCTGCTAATAACGTCAAACAATATGTGCCCGTTAATCAATGTTAACTACCAAAAAAGTACCAATCAATGCCTAAATGGGGTCGGTCAAGTATTAAACAAATTTCAAAAATAAATGAAGCATAATTTTGCACACATTTTGCACTATTTTGCACACCGCAAATAAAATTTTGCACACCCACACAAGGAAAACTAGAGCTGTTTTTTATACGGGGGGCTAACTCGACCGTTCCCCCCCGTCTGTTACAAAATTGAAAAATTTTGATGCCACTCGATTCGGCAATTATTGCATTCCCCCCCCCCCCCCCGGTTTGTAAAAAGGTTTAAAAATTTTGATGCTGGTAGGTTCAACTAATATTGCACAATTTTGCACACCAATTTTCAGTTTTGCACACTTTTCTGGGGAAAGTTATGAGGTATTAAATATTTGCATTTTCCCCCCCGTTTGTCAATATGTTGAAATCTTTTAATGCTGCTAGGTTCAACTGATTTTGCACAACTTTGTACACCTATTTTCAAATTTTACACACATTTCTGGGGAAAGTTATGAGGTGTTAAAAATTTGCATTTTTCCCCCCGTTTGTCAAAAAGTTTAAACATTTTAATGCTGCTAGTTTCAACTAATTTTGCACAATTTTGCACACCTATTTTCAAATTTTGCACACTTTTCTGAGGAAAGTTATGAGGTGTTAAAGATTTATCACAAAATTGACAAATTTTCGCCAAGTGTGCAAAGTTGTGCAAAATTAGTTGGACCCCGCAGCATCAAAATGTTTAAACTTTTTCACAAACGGGGGGGGGGGATGCAAATCTTTGACACCACATAACTTTCCCCAAAAATGTGTGCAAAATTTGAAAATAAGTGTGCAAAATAGTTGAATCTAGCAGCATCAAATTTTTTCAATATTTTGACAAACGGGGGGAAAATGCAAATTTTTAACAACTCATAGCTTTCCCCAGAAAAGTGTGCATAATTTGAAAATAGGTGTGCAAAATTAGTTTTGAATCTAGCAGCATTAAAAGATTTCAACTTTTTGACAAACGGGGGGAAAATGCAAATATTTAATACCTTATAACTTTCTCCAGAAAAATGTGCAAAATTTGAAAATGGGTGTGCAAAATTGTGCAAAATTAGTTGAACCTAGCAGCATTAAAAGATTTCAAATTTTTGACAAACGGGGGGGGGGGGGGAATGCAGATATTTAATACCTCATAACTTTCCCCAAAAAAATGTGCAAAATTACTTGAACCTACCAGCATCAAAATTTTTTAACTTTTTGACAAACGCAAAATGGAAATCTTTAACACCTCATAACTTTCGCCACAAAAGTGCAAAAATTGAAAATAGGTGTGCAAAATTGTGCAAAATCGTGCAAAATTAGTAGAACCTAGCAGTATGAAAATGTTTTCACATTTTGACAAACGGGGGGGGGGGGGGGGAATTCAAATTATTAACACCTCATAACTTTCCCCAGAAAAGTGTGCAAAATTTGAAAATAGGTGTGCAAAATTTGCCGAATCGAGTGGTATCAAAATTTTTTTGTTTCGTAACAGACGGGGGGGAACGGTCAAGTTTGCCCCCCGTATAAAAAACAGCTCCAGTTTTCCTTGTGTGGGTGTGCAAAATTTTGTTTGCGATGTGCAAAATTATGCTTCATTTATTTTTGAAATTTATTTAATACGGGAGCAAACTTGACCGACCCGAAATTTTGGCCATTCTTCTTTAAACTGTACAAGTAAAGATAAATAGATGTATAAAGCAAACTTTATGAATGAACTTTAGAATGACCAATGCAATGTTTTATTGCCAGTATTGGCTGGTCACTTAAGACATTGTAATCATTCAAGATAATCGTTTCACAAACATCTACTTAAAATCCTGCTACCCAACTACGTGAATTTAACAGGGTCTTAACCGTCAGTGACGATAATCTTTCACCTTTAGGTACAACCCTAGATAAACCAACACCAGATACAAAAGATCGGCTAATTCCTGCCCAGCCAACTATAACCTTGACGTGGCGGTTATACGCGGCCTGCACCAAATAATCTGGGTATGATTATAGAATTGTTCTTCAAAATTGAAATAGTTGGTCTGCACCAATTAAATGAAAACACGTTTTTATTTGGTGGACTGGTTCAGGAATAATAACAATTTGCAATAGCCACTCACTTTCTTTCTTCCCAACAGGCGGTCATGGAAATCTTGTGTTATTATGGCTGCTCTGACTTTTTTACAGAAATTTCCATAATACGCTTTAATGTATGCCGATTTAACAATGAAAATGTATCTGTTATCCTAATATAGGACCTCAAATAGTGAAAAAAATGCATGCTACATTTGCCACATGACGTCATACGCGTGAGAGATCGTGTTAGTTTGTTTATTTAAACTTAAATTTGATCATAAGGTATCGGAATCGGTTCAAATGACTAAAATAAATTGGAACTAACTGAAACTAACCGAATGTTGATTGAACGACTAACCAAAGCTAGCCAAAAGTATCCAAAAGCACCAAAACGGACTAAAACGTATCGGAACAGGTTACAAACATTAAAATTTAAGTTAAAACTAACCAAAACGAGCCAAATTTTAAAGATTAATAAAACTAACCAAAAACATTATATTTGATTAAAACATATCGGAACCGATTCAAATGACTCATATAAAATGGAACTAGCTAAAAGTAACCGAAAGTTGATGAAATAACTAACCAAAACTAACCAAAAGCAAATAAAAGCACCAAAACGGGCTAAAATATACCGGAACAGATTCAAAATATTGTGAACTAGTTAAAATCATTAATTAAATATCACCCTGTCGCAAGTTTGAACTTGAACTTGAAAAATGTTATATAAACATTCACTGTTAATTATAAACAATTTGAGCGGTCGACGGGAGCGACTTTAATCCTTAATGATGCAATCATCAGCATTTTGTAACATATAAATACGCCGGCAAACGCCGAGTTAATTAGACTTTCGGGTCTCTCAAACCGCTCAATTGGTCGCTGGACAGTACACAGGTACGTCCACTTCTAGTTGTTCTATCCCACAACCCCCATAACTGAGAACACTTATACACAGGTATAAGGTTGTCAGGTCCTTACCTAACCTGGGTGAACGTATGCATAGGTAGCATTATAAGATCCTTTACACAAATAGTGCACTATATAAAAATCGGCCTTTCCCATTGGTCGATCCGCATGACCCTCCGGTCGCTTCGCTCCCTACGGGGGCTCAAGAAAAGGAAACTAACCAGGTGCTAACCCAATCTAACCCAAGACATATCCAAAATCAAGAAAAAAAGCTGTTTAGAAACATAATCTTTAAAAAAAAATAAAAAAAGCCACGGGGTTCGAACCCGCGTTTTCCAGGTGAGACCCAATGATCTAAACCTCTACACCACAAGAGCTATTGATAGAAATCGATTGCATCACGCAGACATCTCGTAATACGAGATGGATCGACCAATAGGAGAGGTCGATTTTTACATAGTGCACTATTTGTGTAAAGGATCTTTAAATGCGCATAGGTATACGGCATTCGGGGGCTACTAAAAAGTATAGAGAGAGTCGAATTTATGAAGTATCAGAACTTCTAGTGAAGGGATAGTTTTTGGGGAGTTTCAAAAAGTAGTGAAAGTGCCTTAGCAATTTGTGATAAACTTAAAAGTCTTACCTTATAAATATCAGAACAAATACCTAAATAAAAGACAACCCGCTCACATAAACTTTATTAATAAAATAGTGACGTCGCTTGCTAGACAAACTTTGAACTAAGCCTCCCTCGAGAAGACATGCATTTCATATTAATTGGGTATAGTGTAAACTCTTAATTCATCTATAATCTTAAACACGCCTTTATTAGTATACAATCTAACCGTTGATAAGTTTGTTTGTAAATAAACTTGTTATTGTTTTTATCGATGTGTCTCCTTTATTATCTCTTCTCAACTTGACGTAGTGCGTTCCTAAATCTGAGTTACTCTCCTACACGCTAAGTAACGCGTGTCGTCACCGATAAAAAATACAAATCGTGACAATATTAGAGTATGTTAAAACTAACACAAATTAACCGAATATTGGCGACTAGCTTACACTAACCAAAAACATTAAAATTGGTTATAACGTATCGGAACTGGTTCAAATGTCTAAAATAATTTCAAACTAAAATCAACCAAAAGTTGATTAAACGACCAACCAAAACTAACAAAAGCACCAAAAAGGGCTAAAACGTATCGGCACAGATTAAAAATATGAAAGTAAGTTGAATTTAACCGAAGTCTGGCGACTAACTTGAATTGGCCAAAAACATTTAAACTGGTAATAACGTATCGCAGCCTGTTCAAATGACGAAAATAAATTGGAACTAACTAAAAGTATCCGAAAGTTGATTGAATGACTAACCAAAACTAACCAAAAAACTAAAATTGGTAATAACGTATAGGAGCCGGATCAAAAGACTAAAATAAATTAAAACTAACTGAAATTAACCAAAAGTTGGTTAAACGACTAACCAAAACTAACCAAACTAACCAAAAGCACCAGAATGGTTAATTTTCAGTTACTTTTTATTTTTTTAGTCGTCTGAACCACTTCCGATACGTTATACCAAATTTTAGTGTTTTTGATTAGTCACCAAAAATTCGGTTAATTTGTATTAGTTTTAACTTACTTCCATAGTTTTAATCTATTTCGAAACGTTTTAGCCCGTGTTGGTGCTTTTAGTTACTTTTAGTTGGTAATTCAAGCAACATTCGGTTACTTTCAGCCAGTTCCAATTTATTTTAGTCAATTGAACAGATTCCGATACGCTATAACCAATTTAAACGTTTTTGCTTAATTTTAGTTAGTCGCCAAAATTCGGTTAATTTGGGTTAGTTACTTATTTTGATATCTTTAACCAGTTCCGATAGGTTTTGCCCTTTTTGGTGTTTATGGTTACTTTTGATTCGTTTTGGTTAGTAATTCGGTTAATTTGGGTTAATTACTGATTTTAATAACCTTAATGAGTTCCGATGCGTTTTAGTCCTTTTTGGTGTTTATGGTTACTTTTCATTAGTTTTGGTTAGCCATTTAATCAGTTTTCGGTTAGTTTTCGGTTAGTTTTAGTTAGTTTTAGTTTATTTCAGTCATTTAAACCGGATCCTATACATCATAACCAATTTTAATGTTTTGATCATTTTTAGTTAGTCGCCAAAATTCGGTTAGGTACTTAATTAAAGTTAGTTTCAACTTACCTTAATATTTTTAATATGTTCCGATATGTTTTAGCCCTTTCTGATGCTTTTGGTTAGTCTTGGTTAGTCGTTCAATCAACTGTCAGTTAATTTGAATTAGTTTTAATTTACTTTATTCATTTTAACCAGTTCCGATACGTTATAAACAATTTTAGTGTTTTTGATTATGTTTGGTTAGTCACCAAAATTCGGTTAATTTGAGTTAGTATGAACTTACTTCAATATTTTTAATCTGTTTCGATGCGTTTTAGCCCGTTTTGATGCTTTTGGTTACATTTGGTTAGTTAGTCGTTCAATCAACTTTCGGTAGAGTTCAGTTAGTTTTAATTTATTTTAGTCATTTGTAGCGGTTCCGGTACGTTATAAGCAATTTTAATGTGTTTGGTTAGTTTTGGTTAGTCGCCAAAATTCGGTTAATTTAGGTTAATTTTAACTTAACAATTGTAATCTGTTCTGATAAGTTTTAGCCCGTTTTGGTGCTTTTAGTTACCTTTGGTTAGTTTTGGTTAGTCATTCAATTAACTTTCGTTTACTTTCAGTTCCAAATTATTTTAGCCACTTGAATAGGTTTCGATACGTTATAATCAAATTTAATGTTTGTAGTTTGTTTTTGTTAGTCGCCAAAATTCGGTTCGTTTTGGTTAGCTTTAACTTACTTTAATTTTTGTAACCTGTTCCGATAAGTTTTAGCCCGTTTTGGCGCTTATGGTTAGTTTTGGTTAGTGGGCCAATCATATTTCGGTTAGTTTCAGTTAGTTCCAATTTATTTTAGTTATTTGAACCAGTTCCGACACGTTATAATCAAATTTAATGTTTTCGGGTAGTTTTGGTTAGTCGCCTAAATTCGGTTCATTTTGATTACTTTTAACTTACTTTAATTTTTGTAACCTGTTCCGATATGTTTTAGCCCGTTTTGGTGCTTTTGGTTAGTCGTTCAATAAACTTTCGGTTAGTTTCAGTTAGTTCCAATTTGTTTTAGTCATTTGAACCGATTTCGATATGTTATAATCAAATTTAGATTTAAATAAACAAACTTAAGACGATCTCTCAGCGTATGACGTCATGAATGGGGCAAATGTAGCATGCACTTTTTCACGATTTGAGGCCCTATACTAGGTAAACAGACACATTTTCAATCTTAAAATGCATTTGTAGATTGTCAGACATGCAGAATTGGTTGGTTAAAACAAAAGTTTCGATATCATAATAATAAAAATGTATCCGATATGTGGCCAATATTCTGGCGGACACTGTATAACATCAATTGGATTTAAAAAAGCTTTAACTATAGCATTGTGTCTGCCAGTGCATTAAACAACATTTATACATAACTTTCAGGATCGCGGGGTAATTTAAATAATGTTTTTTCGCCACAGCTTCTAGTAGAACAATTCATATAAAGGCCGTTATAACCAGGCATTTTTAACAAAATTAAAATAAAGATTAATTATTTTTCGTAACGCTCTCGGACTAAACCAAAAAAGACTCGCGTGGCTCGCGTTTAGAATCACACTAGAGCTTGCCCTGACTATTTCTTGGGATGGCTGGCCATCCCGAGGAGGCGGAGCTTTAAACGAAATATTGTTTCATGCGTTAGGTGGGAGGTTTCTCATCTGGTGTGGGTTTATCTGGGGTACAACATTAACCACTGAAAATTGTCATTTTGGACAATTTGAAATGCTCTATAATCTAAACGGTTCTACTTAGAGTAAAACGGCTTGTACCTTCCTATCTTAGTTTTTATTACTGTATCTTCTAACTTTTTTTTGAAATAACTGAAAACTTTGATAGTCTTGCTACTACCAAACAAAAATTTATATTATTTAAGTAATAATGTTAATTTTATTATTTTGTATGAAGGTGTTAAGAGTATTAACACTCGACTCACCTTAATTATAATTTTTCCGAAACAATATTTTCAATAACGCGTCGTAGATAATACAATTTAATTTGTGCTTGAAATTAAGGAGGCTCCATTTAATGCATCGCCCCGCTGGCGCTGGCTGGCCCCTTTAGCTAAAGATATGTCAAAGCGTCACGTCCCACAACTTAACTTTATTAAGGTATAAAATAAAAACGGATAAAATTGAGTGATTTTTCCCGGGCAAACATTGATATACACACAGATATGGGGGATGTAATTTTGATAAAAGCCAACCAACTTCAAGGCTGTAAGACTTTGGGGGTGACTTTATTTGATTTGGCTGGAAATCGCATGTCTCGATCGCCTCGAGGGCCATAGTGGAATATTTATGGCGACGAGACACTGACGGCTCAAAGTCGTGTGTGCATTGTTGGTTTATGACCAATTGTTTTATAGAATAAATTGAGGGAACGATCTATACGTCACTTAGTAAGTCGACGAAATGCTTTTGACAGCGGATTTATGGGCGGAGCTTAATTCCCGTCATGTCACAATATATAATACCTCCCTTACCTGTCTTAATTATATATTCAGTAAGATAATTTGCATATTATTAATAATATTTTGTTTTCTTTTTCAGGTAAGTCATCTAATATATTCGAGGTGTTCGAGGTAAGCATGTTCTGCATGATTTGGGAGAGTATCTTTCTTATTAGTACAGATAGAGAGACTCTTTTTTCGCGCTATTAATGAGAATCAAAAAATGTTTCTACAAATATAGGGTGATTGAAAAATTGCACTGTTCTGGTATCTCAGTTAAGATATATTATTCAGCTTTTTAAGCCTAAAATCATATTTACATCGAAGCATCCTAAGTGTATACGTATTTATGTATCGTCAGCTGTATATATAAAATGTATAATAACCTATTTGTATCTGTTTGTATATAAAAAGGCAGTTTACGTCATCGTTACCTCATAAATTACCCGTCGAAAATTATAAACTGTTGATCAAGACGTTTCGTGGTAAGTATATCCGCATCGTTTGTTTGTTATGATTTCACAATTTTCACACCTCGCGTGTGTTTACTCTCATAAATTTTCTGATGCATCAAATGAGGCCTGAAAATTCGGGGCGATCGATCTAAAAGTAAACGCCGAAAATATAATGTCAAGGTGATCGTGTGTTTACATAATATTGTATTTTGAGGTAGTCTAGCTCTTTTCGTTCCCTTTCGAATATTGGGAGCGGTTTATAGAATGAACCAGCGTTAGGATCTGGTGGTTTGTCCACCGTTCGGGTTAGATCTGGTGACATCCTTGTTTTCTTTATTTTTTAAAGATATTTATGAAATCCCATTCGGCTATGATTTGATTAACAAACGCGGCGGCATGTAGATTCAGTGGTCTGCTCACCGTTGGGGCTTAGGTTGGATGAAATCCTTGAGCCTAGTTAGTTTCAATGTTTTTTTGAATTCGTTAGGTTTTAAAGATATTTGTCAAAGCCCTTCAGCTATGATTTAATTAATAAAAGCAGACGCATGTAGCGTAAATGGGTTCGGGCACGCCACTGATCGATTTAATTGAGCGTAGTCTATTCGGCCACACTGTCACCCGTGAATCACAACCGCAGAGAAGCGACAAAAGCCGTCGGCACCTTTGAAGTTGGAGAACCGAGTTCAATTTGTCATATGTGACAGATGACCGGTTTAATACACTGAGAGAAATGTAATGAAGGGAAAAGAAATGCTATACACATGTAATTAATTACATGTTTATTATTTACTTTATTAGAAAGTGAATAGTAGTTATCTTTTAGGATTTAGCGGTTTAACTCAGAGTTTACTGATTTGTCGTGTGCTAACCTTTTTGAAGTGAATCCTTCTTTGGTTTCATGAGCTTGATTTTTCAAGGTCGCATCACGACATGGTTTATGTTTTCTTCTCGCGTTATGAAATTTTCGTATCGTTGATTGGACGACTAACCCAAACTAACCAAATCTATTAAAATTGTTTACAGCGTATCGGAACCGGCTAAAACGAATAAAATAAGTTGAGATTACGTGAAACTAACCCAAAGTTGATTCGACGACTAGCCCAAACCAACCAAATCTATTAAAAATGATTATAACGTATCGGAACCACTTCAAATGACTAAAATAAGTTGAGAATAAGTGAAACTAACCGAAAGTTGAATCGACGACTAACCCAAACTATCCAAGTTTATTAAAATTGATTATAACGTATCGGAACCGGTTCAAATGACTAAAATAAGTTGAGACTAAGTGAAACTAATGGAAAGTTGATTGGACGACAAACCCAAACTAGCCAAATCTATTAAAATTGATTATAACGTATCGGAACCGCTTCAAACGGTTGAGAATAAGTGAAACTAACCGAAAGTTGAATCGACGACTAACCCAAACTAACCAAATCTATCAAAATTGATTATAACGTATCGGCACCGGTTTAAATGACTAAAATAAGTTGAGACTAAGTGAAACTGACCGAAAGTTGATTCGACGACTAACCCAAACTAACCAAATCTCTTAAAATTGATTATAACGTATCGGAACCGGTTCAAATGACTAAACTAAGTTGAGACTAAGTGAAACTAATGGAAAGTTGATTGGACGACAAACCCAAACTAGCCAAATCTATTAAAATTGATTATAACGTATCGGAACCGGTTCAAACGGTTGAGAATAAGTGAAACTAACCGAAAGTTGAATCGACGACTAACCCAAACTAACCGTATCTATCAAAATTGATTATAACGTAACGGCACCGGTTTAAATGACTAAAATAAGTTGAGACTAAGTGAAACTAACCGAAAGTTGATTCGACGACTAATTCAAACTAACCAAATCTCTTAAAATTGATTATAATGTATCGAAACCGCTTCAAATGACTAAAATAAGTCGAGACTAAGTAAAACTAACCGAAAGTTTCGGCGACTAACCAAAACTAACCCAATCTATTAAAATAAATTATAACGTATCGGAACTGGTTCAAATGACTAAAATAAGTTGAGACTAAGTGAAACTTACCGAAAGTTGATTGGACGAGTAACCCAAACCTACCAAATCTATTAAAATTGATTATAACGTATCGGAACCGCTTCAAATAGTTGAGAATAAGTGAAACTAACCGAAAGTTAAATCCACGACTAACCCAAACTAACCAAATCTATTAAAATTGATTATAACGTATCAGAACCGGTCCAAATGACTAACATAAGTCGAGACTAAGTGAAATTAACTTAAAGCTGGTTCGACAACTAACCAAAACTAACCCAATCTATTAAAATTGATTATAACGTATCGGAACCGGCTCAAATAAGTATAAGTCGAGACTCAATAAAAAACTATCCGGTTCTATCACGTGTACAGTGCTACTCACGACTTTTTTTTTGAAGTGCAACTTTTTTAGCGACGGTAGTCAGAAAAATGTAACGCGTATCAAAGTGACGAAAATCAAAGTGAAACGCCCCTTTAATTAAGCATGTTCCAGTATAGCTAGAGGGCTGAAATTTTCAGAACATGTAGCCGGGATAAAATGAGGATCGAAAATTTGACTCCGTACCCCTCTCCCCCCCCCCCCCCTTACTCGTTTGACCAGGAGCGGGAGGAGAAGAAAAAACTAAAATAATTAATTTCGGGAAAACGGGAAGAACAGCGCCTCATGGGGGGCTACCTTTGAACATATGGGGGGGACCGGGGCGGGGCTCTAATTTAAGGAGGGATTTCGGGGAAAAACCCGTTCTTTGCCGATATCTTTGCAACGCAGCCTCGGATCGAAAAACTGACTAGCGATGACCCCAGCGGGTGGGGGGGGGGGCTATACCCGCCACCACCCCGGACACCCAAATATTTTCCAAAAAATTGAAAAAAAAACTAAAAATTTGTTCGGAAATTTAATAAAAGTATTATAAAACGAAATAAGAAAAAAAATAATAAAAAAAACTTCCGGCCCCGGTTTCGACCTTTTTTTATTTTTTTTTTCTTTTTTTTCCAACTTTTTTCGCTGAAAACCGCGTTTCTCTTTCTTTCTTATTAGTTTTTTTTTAATTCGGTTTATAATACTTTTATTAACTGTCCAAACAGTTTTTTTTCTTATTTAGTTTTATAATACTTTTATTAACTTTCCGAACAATCTTTTAAGTTTGTTTATTAATATTTTTTCTTCTTTCCTTTTATAATACTTTTATTAACTTTCCGAAAAATTTTTTAAGTTTTTTTTCAGTTTTTTTCCATTTTCAAAAAAAATAAATTTCCATAAAGAATTTTTTTCTTCCCGTTTTTGTCATCTCCGACCTCGTAGCTTAACTTCGCTTTTTTTGCCGAAAACCGCATTTCTCTAACTTTTATTTTTTTCTTATTTCGTGTTATAATACTTGTATTAACTTTCCGAACAATTTTGTACGTTTTTTTCAACTTTTTCCATTTTTTCGAAAATTTTTGCGTGTCCGTGGAGGTGGGGGTATAATTCCCTCCTCCACTGATGACCCCGTCTACGGGGTCATCGCTTGTCAGATTTTCGGTTCGAGGCTCCATTGCAGAGATATCGGCAAAAAACCTTTTTTCCACTAAATCCCCCTTAAATAAGAGCCCCGGTCCTCCCATATGTTCAAAGGTAGCCCCCCCCCCCATGAGGCGCACCTACCATAAAAACTAGTAACCCTTCTCGTTCTTCCGAAATTAATTATTTTAGTTTTTTCTTCTCCCCCCTCTCCTGGCCGAACGGAGGGGGGTACAGGGTCCAGGATCCTCATTTTACCCCGGCTACATGTCCTGAAAATTTCAACCCTCTAGCTGTACTGGAATATGCTTAATTAAAGGGTCGTTTCACTTTGAAAAGCGTTTCACTTTGATAAGCGTTTAATTTTTTCTGACTTTACCCTCGCTAAAGAAGTCACTTCAGTACCAATTAACACACAAACCAAAGGAAAGTGGCTTCTACGCAAAAATTTTGTCGTCGACGACTGCACTAAACAAATCTCGGACTAAACTAATCTGACAAGCACGTGGAGATGACAGTTGGCCGGTTTACCTCTCACTCCAAATTTTTAGGCGGGATTTATGTTGTCGCTTCTCTGCGTTTGTTATTCTCGGCTGTCACTTTTAAGAGGTGTCGGTACATAATTTTGAGACATGTCAAGGTGACATTTGACATATACCATGTTTGAAAAGAGAGTGACATCTGTCAAAAGTTTTCCCAGCATGCCTATTTTTTACTTTTTGACTTTAACCGTTCTCGAGATCGATTTTTTAGAGACTACAAAGAAGTCAACAATTTTTTTTTTTGAAAAACCAATCATTAAAACCCTCTGCATTGAACAAAAAAGTTTTTGTTTCGAAACTTTCAAAATAAAAAAAAGCTTTATAATTTTATATCGATCCACACACACACACACACCCAGTCATCGAAGGAAAGCAAAAATAACTGTTTCGATTTTTACGAAATGCTGTGTTATGGAGGAGTGACGCCTCCGCCATTCCGAGTTGCCGTGGAATATGGCCGTGGCAAATCCCATTGTCCTCCCCCAGGCTGGAGAACACCAAAGTACAAAGTCTGGAGCTGATCAATGACAGTTTGTGACAAGAGGGGCTGCATTGTATTGGCTGGCAGGAACGTCAAACTGGTGAGAGCAGTTTGATTACGGGGAGTGACGCCCCCACCATTCCGAGTTGCCACGGGATGTGGCCCATCAAATCCCATCGTCCTCCTCCAGGCTGGAGAACACCAAAGTACAAAGTCTGGAGCTGATCACTGGGGAGTGATCCAACAAACCCCATTTTTACCCCTGTCAGACTAGGAACCGCCAAAGGAATGAGTCTGAGGCCGATGCTTCGAGTGGAAGCGGCCCTAGGTGGTACATGCATAAGCCTACTCGCATCGTCCGGTGAAAGACCACCCCACCAGAATTGGGAAGCGCTAAGTGGTTTTCCCAAATCACGTTCCGCTTCCGCGCTGGTGGTCCCGGGTTCCTCAGTAGGAATATATGGACATGATGGTGCTTCCAGGATCAAAATATTCCGGAAGTAAACTCCCCGGCCATTCGGATCTCCGGGCGCTGGGTGGCCCTGGGAGCCCTTCATTCCGCGTTTCACAGACAGCAAAGATACCGAACCAATTTAGAATAGATTTCTGCAACATACGAGGCCTAAATACAAACATAAATTCGGTACACCAACATCTACAAGCAAATAGACCACACATATTAGCCCTTACAGAAACACAAGTATGTTCTACAACAACAACAGTGAACTACCTCTATCCTGGTTACGACTTACATACCCGATTTAGATATAAGTTCGGAATATGCCTTTTTGTCCGAAGCGACCTTTCATGTCACCGCGAGGAAACACTCGAACCGAACAACCTTGACGTCATGTGGCTCAAGTTCACCGCCAAGGGATTAACCAAGTTTATATGTTGTCTCTATCGCCCTCCGAGCGATAGAGCCTACCAAAGCTTTTTCTCAACACTAGCTACCACTTTTGACTCAATACAGGTCGATCACCCCAGTTCAGAAATAATCGTTCTGGGAGACTTCAATGCCCACAACACCAACTGGCTCAAACATCACAACAAGACCGACAACGAAGGTAGAGAGGCTGAAGCATTTGCCATCAGCTGCGGGCTTACTCAACTTGTAGACGAACCAACTCGAATCTCAGAGAGGGGCGAATTCGCCGCCCTCCTGGATCTTTTTCTGACCACCAATCCTGACCAGTACAAGGTTACAGTTGGTCCGCCATTAGGTACCTCCGACCACAAACTTATTACAACGGTTTGTGAATTGCCACTCATACAGAAGAATCCACCATTGCCTCGCAAAATCTGGCATTACAATTCTGCAAACTGGGACGATCTGAGGCAGTTTTACCTAGATTTTCCTTGGCTCGACGTCTGCTTTGCCACTGACGACCCGTCAGACTGCTGCGAAGAGATCATGCAAGTAATCTCCTCAGGAATGGAAGCATACATCCCTAATTCCATCAAGTTACCATCAAAAGGAAAGCCCTGGTTCGACAAAAGATGCGAAAGAGCTGTAGGAAGGAAACAGCAAGCCTATAAGTACTGGCAGCAAAATCAGACCGCTGAAAATCGCAATTATTTTATCGAAGCGAGAAACGAGTGCAAGCGTGTGATCGACGAAACTAAGGACAAACACAATTAAAGGATCAGGAATAAACTTTTGCAATGCCCCAGTGGTTCCAGGAATTTCTGGTCGGTAGCAAAGGCAGTAAGTAACAACTTTACAAAAACGTCTCTCCCACCTTTGACGGACGAACGTGGCATCACGGCGACTACAGCCAAGGAAAAAGCAAACATGCTCGCCAAAATGTTTTCATCGCACTCTACCTTAGACGTGCCCCAAGGCAAGACTCTCCCCACTATACCGAACATCAACACCACCATGGCAGAAGTCAAGTTTTCTCATCGTGATATTCGCAAAATCCTTAAAGAACTAGATACGCAAAAGGCATCAGGACCGGACGGAATACCTGCCATCGTGCTAAAGAACTGCGCCAACGAAGTAACACCCGTTTTTTCCAGGCTTTTTTCTCTTTCTTACAGAAAAGGGATTTACCCATCCTCTTGGAAAGTCGCTCGAGTGCAACCTGTTCCAAAAAAAGGCAAGAAAACCACGCCCTCAAACTATCGCCCAATTGCCTTGCTTCCAATAATCTCCAAAGTCATGGAACGTGTAGTCAACCAGCAACTACTGCAGCATACCTCGAGAGCAATAGAATAATCAGCGATAATCAATACGGCTTTCGCAAAGAGAGATCGACAGGAGATATATTGACCTATGTCACTCATATATGGAGTAGGGCAATTGAAAACTACGGAGAGTCTCGAGCGATTGCGTTGGATATTTCAAAGGCATTCGACAGTGTTTGGCATGACGGACTGCTCAACAAACTGCCGTCCTTGGGACTGCCCGCCTCTCTCTGCAGCTGGCTGGCCAGTTTCCTTAAGAACCGATCCCTACACGTTGCAGTCGATGGACGCATCTCGGACACATTTACCATCAACGCGGGCGTGCCTCAGGGCGCAATACTTTCACCAACTCTGTTCCTCATCTATATTAATGACCTGCTGATCGAAACGAATAATCCTGTTTACAGTTTTGCAGATGACAGTACCTTTGTCTCCCACTTTAGATCAGAAAAACCCTTACCAGCGACTGAGACTCATCACCGCAGACAGGAGCAGATTACAGCAATTAATCAAGACCTGGAGAAAGTTCAAACTTGGGGCGACCGAAATTTGGTCCAGTTCAATGCAGCAAAGACCCAAGCAGCAACGTTTACTAAGAGGGCCAATACAGCGGGCCCTGACATCATTATGGCAGGATCGACCATTCCTTCATCCTCGTCAATCGGGCTGCCGGGTGTCTCAGTCAACAGTAATATGTCATGGCATGACCATGTTGCTAACATCGCAAAATCAGCCTCCCAGAAGCTTGGTGCGCTATTTCGCAACAAAAAACTCTATACACCGCAGCAGTTGCTCTTGCTGTACAAAGCGCAAATAAGACCGTGCTTAGAATATTGTTCACATATCTGGGGTGCCGCAGCAGCTGCTGAATTCCATTCAGAAGAGGGTTGTGCGTCTCGTCGGCGATCCGGAGTTGACCCGGAATCTGGATAGTCTGGAACATCGCAGACATGTGGCCGAGATGTCCCTGTTTTACAGATACTTTCACGGCAGATGTTCCCAGGATTTGGCCCGCATAATCCCGCCCCTGGCAACTCCTGTCAGGCAGTCCCGACAGACGGCAGGAGCGCACCAGTTCGTCGTACAACTAGAAACACCTAGAACATCGCTTTACCAGAACTCCTTTGTCTGGCGCACTGCATCACTGTGGAACTCACTTCCAGGACATCTGTTTCCCACTAATTACAACCTACAAATATTCAAGAACCGTGTCAATCAACATCTTCGCACACACACCGCTCGTCGAGCGCCATGGGATCTACCTTTAGTGTGTGTGCCACTACCATAAAAAAAAGGATAGGCAATCAAACCTATCAAAATTTTATGTTAAGAACTCGAAGTATACCCTATAGAGCATTTAGTTTGGGTTAGTTTCCTGACCTTGTTCTGGAAAGGGTGCTGTATGAACCCAATTAAATTCTCATTGCCGACGATCCAACGAATTTAGATGTGTCATGTCATAGCTAGAAAAAATTTTAGATACAAATTCCATATAAATTAAATATCTAAATTAATACCCTAAAAGCGTCTCCTATAATTGATTTGTAAAAGCCTGGCGACATTATTCCGAGTTACGCCGCAGTTAAAAACGCATTCTCAGCCACGTGGCATCGAAATTGCCAAATACACCCGCATATATACACACCCCTATAAGTAACACTCCCTTTTTATCGAAAATTGTTTGGGGACTATCCCCACTGGTGAATGTCATTTTTGTGTCGTAAAGCATAAAGTATAAATCACGTCGACATCGAATGGGACAAAGTTACCACGTGAGGCATTTCGATAATAACAAAACTTATGGGTGAGACACATTGAAAAAAGGAACACGTACGGTACTGTGTCAGGTGTTTTTTTAACGCTAATAACGTTCACGTATTCGGTCTTCTGTATAATAAAAAGTAAATAAGGATTTTGACTATTTTATTGTATTCCCTAAATGTTTTACTGATTATGTCAAATCTAGTTCCTATTTTTTTGAAAATCAAAAGTAGTAAATATTCTATAACAGTACATTGTAACGTTGTAAATATTATTAAATACAGTATTGCGATTTTAACCTTTTACTGGTCGGTTTGTGTTATTGATACTCTCGCTACCTTACTTCTCGCGACCTTACTTCCGGAGTACCAACCTGCTCGACAGGTATATTCGTTTGGAGCGCCACTTGACAGAGGTGGTATATATTCTTCCCTTCTCGCCTGAACACTCAAGGCGAGCAGACCGTTTTCCGTATCGCAATTTATCATTGCTATTTTTGACCCTCAAGTCTAACTACCAGCTGATTGTGTCGTTGCAGTCTTAAGCAAATTAAGTACAACGTATATTTTCTAAAGTTATGGGCCATATCGTCTATAAACGTTGGTGATAAACTAGTCAAGCGTCTAGGGATAGGGCTAAATTTTCGAGGCGAAACCGTGCATGCGTAATATGGCTGAATGTATCGGAATTATCCATGTTTTTACGTTCTAGCTAAATTCCTTCAACGCCTCGGTGGTGTAGTAGGTAGAGGTTTTGCCTGTCATTTCTGCGCTGCGGGTTCGATTCCCGTCGGGCGCGACACATGTTTTGTTTACCTTTTTTTAAGGTTATGTTTGTTTTTTTATTAATTTACTTTTTTTTTCTTAATTTTGAGTTAGTTTGGGTGAGCCTTGGGTTAGTTTTGGTTACGTAGCGAGCGGAGGGCCATGCAAAGCCATAATAATATTCTTGTTTCGTCATTGCCCATGCACCGTTTGGTATCGAAAATGTCGCCCTATCCCTAGACTCTTGTATAAACTAGTGTGGCACAGAATTCCTTCTATGCGATAGAAGTCCTTCTGCGAGGTAGAATTTCACGGTGACCTAGCTAATCCCGCCATCAGTACCACATGTGGAGATGTATTACGCAGGAAGCACCAGTCTCTACAACTCCACCAGAATCAAGTAAAATCGATTTTAAGTTTTTTAAGTGCCTTAATTACCGTATATTTCTTGCCGTTATATATCCTTTTGATTAATGGATTTGTAGCTAAGCGACTGTAGGTAGTTTGCCTTAATTGCCGTATTTAGCTCACCGGTATATATAATTTTAATTAATGAATATACATATAGTCAAATGATTGTAGGTAATGTGCCTTAATTAGCGTGTGTTTCTTACCGAGATATATTATTTAAATTAATGAATATATTGTTAGGCGACTGTAGGTAGTTTGCTTAACTTACCGTGTATTTCTTACCATTATGTATCATTTTAATGGCTAATCAACGGTAAAAAATAAACATTTCAATATTAATATGTAAAATACTAGGAGACAGGACCGTCTGGTCAATAATGATAACTGTTGTGGAATTATACAAAGTGTAGACTGATTCACCAGGGACGTGCATATGGGATATCACTGGAATAACTTTTAATAAAAAACATGTGCGCCACTGACTTTTTTGCTCTTGTTAGCAAAATTGTGTAGGCCGTTTAATGCCTGTTAAAAGTTTTCTCTTAAAATTTTGTCGATTTCGATCTCCTTCGTTAGATAAACGCAATTTAGTTGTTTTATGCAATGTATTAAATATTATTTAAAAATATATTTTTTGAACCCTTATTTTAGACTAAAACTAAAAGTCCCTAAACAGAATCACAGAAAGTGATGAAAATGACCACCTCCAGCTTCGTGACAAGTCCTTAATCGTCTGCGCATAGATCTTCTTACCCTAGCGCAAATGCCAGGAGTTTGTGTAATTCTTATAAACGCTGCTTCTATGCGTTGTAAAAGTTCTTTTAAAGTTAGAACTAATGTCTTATAAACAACTTACTTCAGATGTCCCTATAGATAAAAATCTACAGGATTTAAATCAGGGGATTTTGTTGGCCATGCTACCGGACCCCCACGACCAATCCAAGGATGCCCGAATATTTCGGAGAGGTACAGCAAAATGTGCCGTGTGAAACCACATTCTGTTTCTTACTAGCACAGGTAAAAGCTCAGGGAGATAATTTATCAAGAAATTTAAATAGGACTCATGATTTAATCTTTTGGGGAAAATAACTGGCCCAATAATATGATCATCAATAATACCAGCCTAAATATTTACAGAAAACTGGTATTGCGAATTTGCCACTCTTAACAAATGAGGATTTTCGTCAGTCCAGTGATGTAAATTATGAAAATTTATAATACCCTTTCTTGTAAACAATGCCTCGTCTGTAAAAAGAATACGAGAAATTAAATGTCTGCCTTCCAACTGATTTAAAAACCGCTGACAAAATTCTTGCCTCGGTCCATAATCTCTTCTTGTCGCGTGTGTAGTGATATGGTTTTAATAGTTGCTCCTGACAGATCCTATGTACAGACAGTGGGGAAATATTTCCCATTTGGCTAGAAACGATTCAGGTACTAGTAGTAGGGTCACGTTCTACTGCATTAAGGACTGCCCCTTCAACTCGAACAGTTCGTCGGTATCTTCGGCGGCCAGAATTAGATTTTAAAGGTTTTAAGTTTCGGGTTTCCGTTAAACGTCTGCAGATATGCTCAAAAATGTGCTGGGGAGCCTTCGTTCGGGAAACCTGTCATGATAGATTCTCACTGCTTCTCTTCCACTTTGACACGCTTCAGCATAAACCAATATCATGTCAATTAAATCTGGAAAGGTATAATTAAAAAAACGCATTTTAACACCAAATCAAAACAAACTTTTAAAACTAAGAACGCAACACAACTTACTCAAATGGAAACTTAAAAAGCATTATAAACAGCACCTATAAATTGAATGAATTTACGTATGTGAATGCGTAGGCCAAAACGAGTTGTCTCCGAGCGTATAAATTAAGCCCTAGCTCAAATGTCAGAGAGTAGGGGTAGGTTGATTTATTTAAGGCGCCACGGGCTTGTAGACAGCACAAGCGAGAAATACCCCAAAGTTGAAATATGGAACTCGTTTTAGCTTAAGCTTCGCGACAAAATAAAAAGAATACCAGAAATTTTTGTTAATTTTTTTCCTATCGAGAAAACCGTTCAATAAAACAACAAAAATAAGTTAGACAATTAGATCAGATAT
The DNA here is from genome assembly GCA_016904865.1 of Pissodes strobi. NCBI lineage: Eukaryota > Metazoa > Arthropoda > Insecta > Coleoptera > Curculionidae > Pissodes > Pissodes strobi. The sequence goes on along the minus strand of MU187845.1, from coordinate 19,976 downwards.
ATTTGCCGGCAATTTATCAGTATTGATAATGGGAAAATAATTACCCAAAAATTAATCAAAAGTCAAAGTCGGTAAGCAAGTGCCCAAATATTAACCGAAAAAAACTAAAGTCAGTGCTAAACAAATACTCGAATAGTAATAAAAAGTAAATGTAAAACGTTTCAATTATTGAGCGCAAATAATAATAAATCAGATACTTACTTCAGCGGGCCTCTCCTTTGGAATATTAACCAAGAGTTAATTAAATAAAACAGGTAAATGAAATAGCACAGCTGATCATAAAAAGAAAGAATAAGGATGAGAAAAATCAGTAATTCTAGCAGATTAATTTTACGGTAATATCTATATTTCAACGAGAAATGGTAGGCTTTACTCGGTTACTTGAAAACATAAATTACACGCTTTATCTTAACAAACGCCGAAATATTCAATCGTAATTTACGATGAACGCTTTATGCAATAATAATGAAAAAATAGCGTCAATAAAATGTGAACGCAGGCCAGCGACCTTGCAAATATCTACTCATTATGTCGTTGTGGAAAAATTCAAGTAACTCGAATATTCATTTAATCAAAGACTAATTCACGGACGTCGAATCATGATTCGTTACAGGGCCGTATTACTAACTAACTATGGTTATCTGGATCAGTTTTGACACGTTGGTAACCGCCGCAAAAACAATATGAAAAAACTAGTTAAACCTGGCGTTATTGTAGCAACCAATCAATTATAGACTTTAAGGTATGTCAACTTAAGCGTAAGTAATCCCCGGTCAAGTTATCGGTAGGACAAGGTTAATGAACCGTTTGTTTGAATATATAAAAATATATATATATATATCAAAGGCCACAATAAAAATTAAGAATAGCGCAAAGTCTACTAGGCCGTATCAACAATAGTAGTTATCTGATTTGCGGGTATCCAACGTAAGCCAGAAATCGTGAAAAATTTAGAATAATAATAAAACTAGTATGACCCACAACGTTATTGCGTCAGTCAATTAAAAGTTCAAAATTTAATCCAAAATCTGATTTGTTCTAGATCAAACGGATTTAACTGAATTTTAGAATTCGATTAAATTTAATCAGACGTCTTCGGCCAGACAAAATTGGCCCAATATTCAAAGTTCATTTAAAAGAAAATATGAATAAAATAAATGTTACTTTAATTAAGGGAAAAAAAGTTAATCTTTGTTCGAAACAAAGCCAAAAAAATAATAATTAGATTTCGTAAGTTGATTACACGCAATTGCTGCAA
>MU187845.1:0-18618 GCA_016904865.1 Pissodes strobi | reverse complement strand
ATAAGTAAAAAAAATAGAAATCCTCAGGCAGCTTCCAGGAAGGTACTGCTCACGGTAGAAAGAAGACTTCCTTGACAGGCGAAGGACTGCAAGACTCTATATAGGTAGTACCGCTAAACAGGCGTAGCCAAGTCCCCCCTGTCGCTAATGATGCTCATCGATAGCAATGAACCCGACGGTAGCAATGGGAAACAACACAATGGTAGGAATAGACCCAGTGGTAGGAATAGATCCAACGGGAGGAATATCCCCAACGGTAGCCCTGGGAAACAACACATATTCAAGGTTCCACACGTAACTCTTAATTGACGAGCATTAAACTCAGTAATCAAAATCAACTATCAAGGAAAAAGAGAAATCAGAATTTAAAAAAAGCTATAATTTACCTGTGTAGGGGTAGCCAGTTGCTTATCGCTAGATAGCTTTACAGTTGGACAAGAGGGCCTCTGTAAGAGATTAAAAAGGGAATTAAAAATCTGCCCACATGCGTCACAATGTTAAAATGATGGCGTTCACAGAAGGACAAAAAAAAATGCAAAACAAAATCAACTCACCTCGCTAAAGCAGCATTCAAATCCCACAAAGGGCAGTTCCAGACACCAACACTTAAGAAAAGATAAGGCACAAACATAGACTGAAACTGTTAAAAATGGCCCGGTTGCATATTTACACATCCTACTGTACGACGGCACCAGGGTGCTGAAACCGGTTAGGCTTTATAGCGCTACAAAAGCTCATTGATTTGGGCACCTAATGCATGACGCGAATCCATGTCTCTACATTCTAGCAAAATGTCTACAACGCCTCGGTGGTGTAGTAGGCAGAGTACTTGCCTGTCATTCCTGCGCTGGGGGTTCGATTCCCGTTGGTCGCGACAGATGTTTTGTTTATTGGTTTTTATTAATTTACCTTTTTTTCTTAATTTTGGGTGAGCTTGGGTTAGCCTTGGGTTACTTTTGGTTAGTTCTTGTTGATTGAGCTTCGGTAGGGAGCGAAGCGAGCGGAGGGCAATGCAAAGCCATAATGATACTTATGATAACCAGTCACCGTTAGCGGCTAGACGTTAGTATAAAAAGATTCCGCAACCTTTCCAAAACCCTAACGCTAAAAGCCATTTTGCAGGCCATTAATAGAACTAAAATTATTTAATAATATTTTGATATGTATGTAGGTGCCTAAATCAATGAGCTTTTGTAGCGGTTTCAAAAACTAACAAATTTGAGCACCCTGGGGCCGTCGTATAATAGGATGTGTAAATATACGGCCCAGTTGGAAAATCCCTCAAAAGGTAAAAATCAAAATTAGTTCCAACCGGTATCCAAAATAACTGCTTGACTCGCAGAGGTCGACGTAGAGAGTGACGCCAGTAACTCGGAAACTCGAAAAGCAGAGTATCCCCACTTCGAAATTCTCGCTCCACCAATGAATGCATGCCACGACAAGTGGCTTAATAATCCATCCAAGGGAATTAGACGATGGAAACCTGGGATTTCGATCTATAGGCATCTACCAAAAAAACTACTCCGAGTAGCCAAAAGGGCATTGTCATTAAGCCACTTCAACTAATAGAATTTCTTAATTATACCGAGGCAATTAGGTAACTGCGCACGATGCCTAACTCGACAACCAATCCAAAAACAATATGTACTACGAAAGCCGGAAACATTAAAAGACCACCGACTTTACTTTCACGCGCCAAACTCAATTTGTTCGAAATCGAAATTTGTTTAGCAACGCGAATTTTATTTCAATTGTTTCGATCAAGATATCGTCGAAGGGAAGCCGGCCAGAATCTACGAAGGTTTTTCGCTAGTAAGTACCAATGCGCTCGAAGCCATATGAATGGTGACGAATTTTAAGATGTTTTTCGTTTTGATATACGATAGCGAAAACGGCCCGTGACATGCTATTAGAATTGAATTAAGGCAGTTCTATCGACCTGCTACAAAGACACGATATTGTCTTCATTCAATAAATTCGAACAAAAGGGAAAATCATAAAAATTAAGATAGTAAATTAAAGGAAGATTCGAACTTATTTTCCTAATACACAATCTAATTGAGAATTAACAGGAATAGCCAACGTTCTCAACTTACAGAAGAATAGATAGGTATTCCTATGTATTGATTATATTCACTCATCCTTCTTTCAATTTATCAGATTTGCGATGTTGTCAAACGGACCTCTTAAATCCAGTAGCTTAATTAACTGTTTTCGTTTCAACTCGGATCCAATCTCTTGAAAAATAGTATTGGATTGGATTACTATATCCGATCGTATTCTCGATCGCAACCGTGCATATTAAGTTTTTCCTGCTTCTGATTGATAGAAGCGGATCAGTTAAACTTAAATTATAGCGCAAAGAATTATATTTTTTCCAAACAAATTCATATGTTTTACCTTTTTCGGACGAGTCTAATCGATTAAACTTCATATCACTTATCGTTTACGACGTTGCCACCATGCTGAGCCTTTAATCTTGATTACACTGAATATCATATTTATTAAATTTAAGTGACAGTTGAATCCGAAAACGAAAAACACCAAATGATTTATAATACATTAACGTGACAGAAAAAAATAAGGAGGAAAAGAAATAAATGCTTTTCTCGTTCAATTGACATTCAGTCGCTAACTTAAACGGGCACATGCCATTTTGCGTCACGTCATCTGTTATTGCTCTTTCTCTGGTTTGTTGCGTTATTTTTCTTCATCAGAACTGCCAAAGGAAACGTCGTTTTTATTGGTGAATATATGAAAAAGAATTCGAATATAAAAGTACAATATAATATACCTATATATGTATCTAAATGTAGAAATGATTAACGGGTATTCAGCTAAACGGATTTGTTAAAAGATAATTTATTTTGTATCCAAGCTTTCGGTCAGTGTCGTGACATTCGTCAGGGCTAAAAATTATTTTTATAGATTAATGTATAATATATAAGAATTTTATGGTAACTTACAATCGAAACAAGTTTTCAGAACCCAAATGGGTAGTTCTATTTCTCCAATCATTGCTCATGGATGATTTATTAGATCAATGTTAAAAAAAATGTATCTTTTCAACCAAATTTTAATAAAAAATTTCTTTATGATATTATTTGCTGTATTCCTACTGATAAAATAAATTAAATTCTTTTAGTTTTTAATAAATATCATCCAAAATTACAATGCACGATTGAAAGAGAAGTAAACAATCAAATATTTTTTTAGATACAATGATAATTAAACAAAATAATAATATTCTAATTACCGATTGGTATTTAAAACCTGTCCACTCGAAAAGATATTTAAATTATTTTTCGTATCATAGTAATAAAATACAAATTAATTTAGTTTTAGCCTTAAAAAGTAGAATAGTACATCCTTCTATAATAAATAAAAATTTACACAAACTTAAAGACATCCTTGTAACTATTCAATAATTTAATGTTTTAACATTAGAAGTAATAATAATAATATTAATGCTAACATGTCAGGTTTGTTATGCTTCTTTTCCACATATCAAAGAACTCACTCCGAAAATAATTAAAATTTTTAGAACTGATCCTGTAAATTTACCTTAAAAAAATATTAATTCGATTGGTAATTTATATTCAAAATTAAAAGATAAAACTATTAGTTTAAATTACTCAAATTTAGTATACTCAATTCCATGTCATAATTGTGATAAAAAAATATATTGGACAAACATCACAAAATCTAAAGAACAGAATATCTTTTAATAAATCGGTTTGGCTGAATATCCGTTATACATTTCTACATTTACAATATGCATCCGTGATCCTATGAATAAATTATGTATCTAAAGTTATTTTTATGATCGCAGTGTTGCCCAATCTAACCGTAACTGTTGGCAATTTTCTTATTTTAAATAAAAACACCCTATATAGAATTTTTACATTTTTGAATTCTTCGGCAAATTCTAAGCTTAATTGATTATCATACCCTATTTGTAAAGTTATTAGTTTAGGAGAGAAAGAAATGAAAATCGAGCTCTTGGACAATTTGAATGGGTACAGAGAGAAAAACGGTTGAAGATGGGAAAAACAATTTACACTTTTCTATCTTAACTTTTAGAGAACTATCGTATGGTACCGTTCTAGGATGTACCAAAGTCTCTCTCTCCCTCTCTCATCATCATCATCATGTTCAATTATTTTATGGATTTCTTAATACTGTCTTGTTAACAAAAATTTATTATAAATATTGAATTTAAGAACTAAATTGTTGTATTTATTTAAATAATATGTAATACTTGTCTAATTTACAGCATAATAGGAATGCATAAATTAATTTCTTCTTAACTCCAATAAAAACTAAAATATTAACAACCCAAAATACTAGAAGGGAAAATTTTAGAACTAAAAAATTTATTACTAGTATGTATCCACAAAAAATATTTATGTGCCTCACATTTATAAGCACACAACTAAAGTGAAACTGGAGAAAGAGATATTAAGAATTGAGTTTTTTTAAGGTTTTTTTTTCCTAACTTTTGCCCCCGGTTTCGGCACTTTATTTTTTTCCCCTTTTTTTAACTTTTTTTCCGCCGAAAACCGCGTTTTTCTAACTTTTTTTATAATTGTTTTTTCTTTATTTCGTTTTATAATACTTTTATTAACTTTCCGATCAATCGTTTGTTTTTTTTATATATTTTTTTTATTTCGTTTTATAATACTTTCATTTCGTTTTATAATACTTTTATTAACTGTCCGAACATTTATTTACGTTTTTCTTTTTAAATTTTTATTATTTTTTCAAAAATGTTTGGTTTTTTTCATAAAGCATTTTATTTCTTCCCATTTTTGTCATCCCCGACCTCGTAGCTGAACTCCTCCTTTTTATCGCCGAAAACCGCGTTGCTCTAACTTTTTTTTTATTATTTCGTTTTATAATACTTTTATTAACTTTCCGGGGAAGTGGGGGTCGGGGTATAATTCCCCCCCTCCCCCACTGATGACCTCGTGAAATGGGATCATCGCTTGTCAGATTTTCGATCCGAGGCTCCGTTGCAGAGATATCCGCAAAAAACGTTTTTTTTTTTTTCAAAACCCACCCTTAAATTAGAGCCCCGGTCCCCCCATACGGTTAAAGGTACCGGGTGTTTCACTATAAATGAAACCCCCCTTTAACTTTTTCAATTGACGTTTTAGAAAAAAAACGTCAAATACAAACAATAAAGGGTATGATGTGAAGTTTTTTGTGGAATAGCACAGTTGTATACAGGGTGTTCCACAAATGCGGGATTAAACAAAGTTTTATTTTTTTAAATGGAACACTCTATATATTATTGCATATTTGGATTTTGCGGAGAATTTTAGACATATTTCATAAATAATGTCCTATACCCATCTGTTACTGTTTTTGAAATATTGACAGTTGAAAATCGACCATTTACCAAGTTTGACAGCCTGTAAAATCTAAACGGCTAAAGATAGAGCAAAATGGTTTGCACTTACATATCTTGTTTTTTCATAAGCTATCGTTTGACATTAATTTTTTTATGTAACCAGAGGTTAAGAAATTCTGGTTAAATTTAACCTCTGGTTAAATCTAAATTTAATGTCGAACGATAGCTTATGAAAAACCAAGATAGGAAAGTGCAAACCATTTTGCTCTGTCTTTAGCCGTTTAGATTTCACAGGCTGTCAAACTTGCTAAATGGTCGATTTTCAACTGTCAATATTTCAAAAATAGTAACAGATAGGTATAGGACATTATTTATGAAATATGTCTAGAATTCTCCGCAAAATCCAAATATGCAATAATATATAGGGTGTTCCATTTAAAAAAACAAAACTTTGTTTAATCCCGCATTTGTGGAACACCCTGTATACAACTGTGCTATGCCACAAAAAAACTTCACATCATACCCTTTATTTTTTGTATTTGACGTTTTTTTCTAGAACGTCAATTGAAAAAGTTAAAGGGGGATTCCATTTATAGTGAAACACCCGGTACACTGAAAAAAAAATTATTTGATCCAAAAACAAATGGAATTTATTCAAGCCAATAATTTGTTTGATAATGGCCAAACAAATATTTGTTTGAATAAAAAATTTATTTGATTTATTTTAAAGATTTTCTTTGTTCGAAATAAAGATTTATTCCAAACAATCAATATGATTTTATAATCTTGTTCACTTCAAACAAAAATAACTTTAAAACAAATAAAATTATTTTCATTCAAATAAGATAAATTATTTCGTACAAATACCCAAAACATTAGTTTAAATATCCGAACTATTTAAATTAAAGAACAAATTAGTATAACATGGGTATTTGTACGAAATAATTTCTCTTATTTGAATCAAATCATTTTTATTTGCTCAAACCTTATTTTTATTTGAAATAACAATTTAATTAATTTGATTCAAATAAGCAAATTATTTAGTTTTCAAAATTTCGCATTTTAAATAAATAATTGTTTATTTAATTTAAATAATTGCATTTAGTTGGCTGTTCAATGTTTACTGTTTGTGTTGGTACTGACTTAAATAAAAAATAAATTTTGGCTGTTGTAAATATATATGTGTTGATTTTTCTAAAATGACTATTTATTGACAGTCAGTTAGATGAGTGAATAGAAGTTGGTTTCGTTAGCAAATAAAGAAAGCTATAAAAAATATGTAGCTTAAAAAAAATAAAAAACACTTGTTATTCTTAAGACGTATTTAGGTTTCACGTTTTAGCTGAAATAAACTATATTATGTCTTAGTTTTCTTTTAATTGGTAAAGAATCCGAAATCCGAACCCTGTCTAACCCACCGATTAATAAAAGGCATGTCAGAACACTTAACTTTTAAGTACCAAATTTATGACAGGAACAGTTGTCCACAGTAAATAAAATAAAAGTTTAAAAGGGCTATCCAAGAAAAATTTTTATTCAAAGAACAAAACGAGTATTCCCAAAATATAATTAAAAAATATTTTCAGATTATTTTGTCTCTGCTTATCACTGATTTTGAAAGTCAAATCATTTTTATAATGAAAAAAAAAAACTATAAATATAAACTAAAAACACCTTTTTTCTGAATAATAGATAGGGACATGAACATATTATGAAATAAATGTTACTACTTATTAATTTTAAAGGTAACTCACTAGTTTTTATTAAAAATACTAAAATTCTAAAGTCCATAAAAATGTTATCAAACATATAAAAACAGTGAAAGGCAGTAACATTTTACATAATTAAACTAATAGGACATCTAATCCAAACTACCTCCCCAGATCCAGTATAATGAGCATTGAACGGAAATGGCATAAGATTGTCACCAATTCTATTGATAGTAACGACATTTAAATCGATTTCCATCAGGCTACGTAAAACTTCGATGTCGTCAAAAAATAAACCAACAATTTCTACAAAAAATAATAGAAGCAAAGAAATTGTGACTGTTGTTCATGATGCTATTTGAATAGTCTGCTACATTGTTGAAAAGTATATTTTATTCATTTAACTAAAATAATTATTGTTTTTTTTTAAATACTATTAGATTTTATCGAAATAAAAACAATTTGTTTCAAAACTGTACTTCCATTGATCAACCATTTATTTATTCAGATTGAATAAATAGAGCTTTGAAATACCTATTAATTTATATTATATTATGTAGGTAGAACAGAAAGGATGCCACTGAACTTGTACAACGTAAAAAGCAAAAAAATATTCAATCAAGATTAGACGCCAAACTGCCTAGGCGTACTGTTATACACTATTATAGGTGTATATCGCATGAATTCATCTGCATTGCTAGCTAGTAACAGCAGGAAACATTTTTTAATTACTAGTAAAGCTCACGCCATTTTGATTATGATAGAACGCTTCTTTTTTACAAACCATTAATTATGTATCTAGCTAAGTAATATAATAATGAGCGTAACTTACGTTGAAATTAGGGCACAAATGACCCAAGCCCTACTAAATTAATGTATTTTCCATCACAAATTTAAAAAAATTACGACCTTGTGCGAATATACTCTAAAATCTCCCTATAGGACGGCAGCAGAAATGAAACTGAACTGAGGGCACGAGGAGCGTAAAGCGCCGACGTGGCTGCGCAACTGCTACGAGTTGAGTCGGATGAAGTAATAATATTTGGTCCAATATTCACAATCTTTAATTTAAAGCAACCCTTATTTGATTTAAATAACGGAGAGGTTTCGTATCTGTAAAGCTTTAAAGCGAATAAATATGTGTTTAATATGGAAAAAAAGTCTTGCTATTACAAGGCAAAGAAATGACCAAAAAAAATCTAACACGCTAATTTATTTAAATTAAAGAAATTTTGTTTAATCTAAGTAATTTTTATTTAAAGCAAATAAATAAAAAGCAAAGAAATCTTTATTAACGTTTTTTTTTCACATTTTTATCAGTGTACTAGAATTTCGCAAAAATCAATAATACGGACCTGTTAATCACCCAATATTTTTATTTTATTCGATAAAAAAATTAATAGTAAGCAAATTAAGTTTCTTGCATTTTCTCGTATCTCTTACAGTTTTTGAGTAAAAAAAATAATTCTATTGTTCACGTCACAGGAATTTCATTAAAAAATGATAGCACCTAAAGGCTCTGAATAAGATGGGAGATACATAGGCCTACTCGCATTGTCCGGTGAAAGACCACCCCACCAAAACTAGGAAGTGCTAAGTGGTTTCTCCGAATCACATTCCGCTTCAGCTGATGGTGGTTCCGGGTTCCACCACATGATGGTGCTTCCAGGATCAAAATATTCCGCAGGCAAGCTCCCCGGTCATTCGGATCTTCGGGCGCCGCGCCGCCGGGTGCTCCTAGGAGCCCTTTATTCCGCATTTCATAGACAGCAAAGATACCGAACAAATTTAGAATAGATTTCTGCAACATAAGAGGCCTAAATCCAAACATAAATTCGGTACACCACATCTACACACAAGTATGTTCTACAACAACAACGTCTCACGTGTTCCCATACCCGATTTGAAGCCAAACTGATTGGGGCTGATATTTCTTTCACACTTGTGTTTTATTCTTCTGTGTATTATTTTGATAAATATTTTTAAGGAATGGTTCATCAGGCTTATTAGTCTATGGTCTTTGCATTTTCGGGCGTTATTTTGCTTGGGTAGAGGTATGAAATTGGACTTTAACCAGCTTCATGGGAAGTGTCCGGTATCGTAGATGTGATTAAAGACTTTATGTAATACGGCGATGTTTTCCTCATCAATCAGTTTCAAGACCTCCGCCGGTATTCCGTCTGGTCATGTGTCTTTCTGATCTTTTGCTTCCTTTAGTATTGGTGGTCTGGATAAAGATGTGTTATCTGTTCCTCACGAGAGTCATCAGCGAATAAATCTGTAATGTATTCTTTCCATAGTCGTTTCCTATCTTTTTTCTTCATTATGATCTTGTCTTGTCATCTGTAAGTATTGTTGGAGGTGGTTTTTTATATACGCCGGAGGCTTCCTTTATTTTTCTGTGCTCCTCCCGAGTATTATGGGTCTGTTGTAGGTATTCAATAATCTCGCATTCTTTCTCCAACCATTTTCTAATTTCCGATCTTATCAGTGAGTTCAATCTTTTATATTCGCCGTGATTAATATTCTTCTGTTGTTTACGTTCGTTCATCATCTGTAAAATTTCGTAGGTCATCCATTTCCTTTTGCTACGTCTCTTCTAATATCCCAACCTCTCGGTGGCCACCCTTTTTATGGAATTTTCAACAGTTCCCACAATTCCAGTGGTTGCTGTTCCATCTTATTGTTCTTTATTCGTTCCAGTTCCTTGTTCAATTCGCTTCTGAGATACGATCTGACATTCTTCTCTTGTAGTCTGGCGGTGTCCAGTTTTTTAGGTTGGTTTCGGTTGATCTTCTCCAAGGCTATCTTCAGTTTCAGGCTTATCGCTAAAAGACAGTGATCGGATGGCACATCTGCACCTGGATAAGTTTGTGCCTTTGTAACGCTTGTGCTAAATCTCTTGTTGACTAGGATAACGTCAATCTGGTTACGAACAATGTTTTCAGGTATGTCTCGTGGTGCTCTCCAAGTATACAGTCTTCTTGGAGGCAAGGAGAACCATGTGTTCGTGATTTTAAACTGTTCTTCCTGGCAGAATTGTATTAGTATGTCTCTTCTGATATTTCTTTCTCCTAGGCCCCAGGATCCAGCTATTCATTCGACTATTTTTCCCCTTCCCACCTTAGCATTGAAATCTCGCTGAATGATGTTCAGATCATGCGGTTTGGTATATTTTATTAGTCTTTTGATGTCCTGGTAGAATGATTCTATTTCCTCATCGGGTTTGTCTAGGGTGGGAGCATATACTTGAATGATGTTTATGTTTATTGGTCTTGCTTCGATTTTTAACAACATCGCCCTGTCACTGTACTGTATAAAGCATGTTACTTATATTTTTATTCACGATAATGCCAATCCCCGTGTCTATGATGTTTATCTTGGTAGTAAAAAGTCGCTCCATCGATATTACACTGTCCAGAATCTGGCCATCTGGTTTCACATACTCCCAAAATTGTCAGATTCAGTTTTTGCATTTCCCTGACGGTATTCGTCACTTTTCCAGCCTCATATAGGCAGTACAGAGCCTACTTACCCCACGTAACGTAACCGTAACCTCAGTTACCCCCCGGCACGCTAAACAAGGCGTGTCCTCGCGACAGTGGTAGAATAAAGGAAGCATTGAGACCCCGTCATTGTACTAATCGCGACGCGGCTCTTCTCTAAGAAGTTATTCTTTAAAGAAATCACGCTACCCCCTAAGCTACTCGTGGCACTATATTCCCCTGGTTGTCTGTCAGGCATACCCCTTGTTTGTGCTTATATAGTCCAGCCATCTGCTTGACACTCTTGTGCATGTTGAAACTGTAATATCTGTTGTCCAGCTCTTCAACCTTCTCGCATTGTTCCTTGAACCAACGACCCTTTGCTTGTCTGATGTAATTTTTTATAGCTCTATCAATTTGTCTGTACTTCATCCTGTCTTTTTCCTTCACGTCTCTTCTTTCCTCTATCATGTCCAGTATTTCCTCTGTCATCCATTGCTTTCTTTTCACCCTCTTCATGCGCATGTGTCTATCTAGTATTACCTTATTTATCTCTTGCAGTTTTTTGAGGTCCTCCTCTAGATTTTGCGTATGTGTTGGAATTTTGCTCTTTATATATTCTTGAGATTGTTGTTTTATTTGTTCGTCCTTTAGTTGTCTTAAGTCATATGTGGGTTGTTTTGTAGGATTGATCTTTTTTAGTTTTAAGTTCATAGTAGCAATTAGAGGATTGTGATCTGACTTAATGTCTGCTCCTGGACTGATGTTATTGTATTTCTAAATCTCTTGTTAATAAGAATGAAATCTATTTGATTTCTAACAACATGTCCAGCGTGCATCCATTGGAGACTTCCAGGTATACAATCGTCTGGGAGGAAGCTCAAAGAAGGTGTTAGTGACTACCATTTCTTCATAAGACGTTTAAAGGCACTTGTTCCTTAAGGGCCTCGCCACTTCGTGGCTCTTTTTTTGAACTAGATGCGTGCGCTTAGAACATAATAAAACCAATAAAACTAGTACTCTATCTGATATATTATTTGCCATACTTAAGGCGTCAGACTTCTACTCCAAATGATGCCTTGTCGACGAAGATTAGTTTCTCTTTTATATCTTAATTGTTCCTAATTTATCTGGCGGTGTTAGGACCTAACCCTAAACTATTACGCTGCGAAAACAAAGCGATATCAAGGAGGGGTTGTATTTTAAATTAGGCAAAAGGGCGGAGCACGAATATCGTTTTGACTAATGGTTATTTGCATTATTCTGGGGCACGGATGGGGTGATATGATGATTTAGGTACCTTTGTTTTCACTCTTTTAATTATAGGTCGACGACCTTCTACAAGCACGATGCTATATCACTTTAAATTTAAATCACTATCATCAAGCGAGAGATATAAATATCTGCTATAAATCGGAATTTTCTTTATCAATTTCCTATGGGTTGAGTAAATTAAGGTTAAGATAAATAATAATGCGCAATCGCAATATTATGGAATTAATGGCAGCGAAGTGATATACTATTTTCTAATTTACACTTTCAATTTAAAGTAAACCAAACATATTGAGTTTATGAGAACATTTTATATTGTTATAAAGTGGTGAACCCTATTAAGCATCACAATATGTCAAGAAGATTACGAAACAAAAATGAACAAATTTTCTGAGAACTCAAAAATTAACCAAATAAAATGTCTTTAAAGTAACTTAAACAGACAATCCGCTCACCGCGGATCTAAAAGGCTTGTTGAACATTTCTATTAAAGCAACACTTTTTTTATTATAATTAAATCGAGAGCTGGTGTGATCTTTTGCAAGCCGATTATTATATCCTATCAGATTATCAAGATAGATTTCATGATTCCCTCGTATTTCTATAATTTTTACTTCACTCCTCGTAGCTCAAACCGGCAAAGAGTATTACGTATGCGATTCGTGTACTCTTTATTAATATATTCGAGAAAATCTGTTATGTATATTTATCTTTATTATCAGGAAGCGCCTACTGCATGCCGTGTTTGAGCAGCTTTTTTTTTATCAGTAACTAGCGGCTCCAACTGGGTCAAGCCGAAATATTTGTCGCTAAAGATAGTTTAGTTTTGTTTTTTTCCGGTACGGTCGGTATTAAAGTGTCTATTGTGCGTGCGATATACATTTGATGTTCGAAAATCTTTTGTGCCATCAATTACTGGCGTTTGCTTTTCGTGAAATCGAGAGTTGAAGCTTGACTCTGTTCATCCTTTCTCGGGCTGTAAATGATAGAAGTACACATTACAAGGGGAAAATGGGATCAAAATATATCTGATCTTTCAGAAGTATACATTTTTAATCGATTGTCTCTATTTGTCTAATTTTTTTTGATAGGTAAATCAGAGGTTTAAGTGATTCACTTATAGGTCGGTCAAATGAAGCGAAAACTATTATTATTGAACAGTCGTCGTTATTTTTTTTTTTAAATAGAACACTCTGTATATGACATAATTTGTGAATGCAGCATAAAATTTTAGACATTATTGCCCTCAATCGATTCTATAACAGTGACTTGGTTTATGTGGTGCTATTACGCTCCGATTGATTCGAATCAAACAAAGATAGTGAAACAGTCAAAATTATGATGGATGAAACGAATTATGTCGCGAGAACTACTGAGAATGCCGAGAATAAGATAAGTGAGCGTTTAGTGGGCGAAAAACAGTTTCGACAGTTAATAGTGAGGATCACTTATGTATCCGTTACAGGTGGGTGTAAAATTTCATTGGATGGTTGTATTGTTTTTTTTACAAGGTTCTTTGAGTATATTATTATGTTGTATATTATGACATTATATTTGGATATATTATGTCATTAAATGGTTATGAAGCAATATTGCATCTATGCCTAATGGAAATGTAATTAGTAAAAGTGCAGGCGAACATGTTCCTCGTCTCCTCAGCAATGTTCAGGAATTACATTCAAACTAACTGCTTTTTATTTAACCATTTTTTTAATTAAAATTATTTTAAGTATAAAATTATTCAAAATGTGTCGAATATATGAAATGAAATTTTTAGAAACGACGAAATTGTTAAAACATAAGAAATAAGACAAATTTTTTAGAAAGAATCGTATTTAAAAAATGAAAAATGCCGCACCTTTCCTCGATTTTTCATATTTTTTTATTTATATTGTCACGACCAACAACCATCCGAACGTTTTTGTGTTACCCTATAGAACTAGCTTGCAGCGTGCCGCTTCTCTGTCTGTATGAGTCATCGCCCGGCCGGCCGCGAAGATTCAGGAACGCTGGAATTATCTCGATGGAGAATCATATAGAGTGGCCTCGCGTCTTCCCGAGTATTCGTAATAGACTTTAGATCGAAGGGAATAGCGACGAATTGTAGTTAGTTGATCACTGAGTGCTAAATTGTAAAGAGATATTAGTTGGAAAGTTATAAGACTAGTTTAGTGAGTTCAATTGTATACAGTGGTAGACAATAAAGTGACTATTAGTTGAAAATAGTAAATTTGTAATTTCGTTCAAGACCCACGTGAAAAACGTAACATTTGGTGTCAGAAGTGGAATTGTGAAGAGATCGGACTTGTGAAGTATTTTATAACCTTCTATGGTTAATACAAGGCAACAAACTGCAGAAATGGAGCAAATAAATAAAATGTTGGCCGATTTCATGGAAAATCTAAATTCTGAGAGACAAGCAGAACAGGACAGGCTTCAGAAAATTTTTCAAGATCAAGAAGCTAAAAAGCAAGCGGATCGGGAGGAGGATGAACGAAGAAGGCAAGCAGATCGGGAAGAGGATGAACGTAAAAGACAAGCAGAACAGGACCGGCTTCAGAAGATTTTACAAGACCAAGAAAATAAAAGGCGAGCAGAACAGGACCGGCTGCAGAAAATTTCATAAGACCAAGAAGATAAAAGGCAAATAGAACAGGACCGGCTTCAGAAAATTTTTCAAGATCAAGAAGATAAAAGGCAAGCGGAACGGGAAGAGGATGAAGGTAGAAGGCAAGCAGAACAGGAACAGCTGCAGAAACGGATGCTGGATGTAATTGTAGGCGAGCAAGGAAAATTACAGAAAATATTGGACGGGCAAAATGAAAAATTTGAAAAAGAAGTAAACAATATACAAAAAGAAGTTGTAACTGTACAAAAAGAAGTAGGAGACGTACAGAAAGAAATGAAGAATCTACAAGCAGAAGTTTCCAGACTAAAAAATCAAGGATCCACCGAGAGGGTATTCGCCACAGGACAACATATTAAACCTCCACCCTATGACGGTCAAACATCCTGGACAATGTACAAAAGGCAATTTGAAGCCGCTGCTGTTGCCAACGGTTGGAATAATGAAGAAATGGCTACATCACTAGTGGTAACGCTTCGTGGATCTGCCCTGGAACTACTGCAGACAATTCCCATCAGCCAACAGGGGAAATATGACATACTTGTAGCTGTCCTGGAGAGACGATTTGGCGACCAACATAGAAGACAACTCTATCAGGCACAGGTAAAGTCCCGAAATCAGAAGCCTGGTGAAAACCTGCAGGAGTTTGAGGCAGACGTTAGACGTCTTATTCAATTGGCCTACCCGGGAGCGACAGAGGAATTTCAAGAGGAACTTGCTGCCCAATATTTCGTGGATGGT
Organism: Pissodes strobi; assembly: GCA_016904865.1. Taxonomy (NCBI): domain Eukaryota; kingdom Metazoa; phylum Arthropoda; class Insecta; order Coleoptera; family Curculionidae; genus Pissodes; species Pissodes strobi. The sequence continues at coordinate 3,429 of MU187845.1, read as the reverse complement.
ATCAGGGATCCAGAAACTCAGAAGATGCTGCGTCTAGCCAAATTTGACAACAGCAGTGACGCTTTGGGTAGAGCCCTAGAAATCGAGGCTGCCTGTAAAATCTCTAAACCCAAAATCAGAGCCGTATCCATCCAAGAAGAAAAGCCGACAAACAGCTCTGAATTAACTGAAATAGGCGAAATTTTGAAGAAGTTAACGGAAGTTCTTCAGGCCACGGGGAGATTCGGGGAGCCACTAGAAGATAGGCCACGAAACCGATATACTTCAAATCAGTGCTATAGATGTGGCAGGACTGGCTATTTCAAACGAGACTGCCGGGTACAACAACGATCTAGATCTCCATCCAGAGACGCTAGGACCTCAAAATCAAATCAGGAAAACTTCAATTAGTCAACATTGCGGGGCGGGTGTTGGCTAAAGAAGATAAAGCCCCCAGAATCGTCTTCATAAAAAGCCTACGAAAAACCGCCGACAGTCTAACTATTAAAGGAAAGATCAACGAAAAAGCCATTACAATCACTGTTGACACTGGTGCCGCGGTATCTTGGTAAGGTCCAACAGAGTAAATAGAGAGGAAGTCCTACCCATATCGAAGAATGTAGTTTTACGTACGGTTACCGGTGAGACAGCTGCAGTACTTGGAGAAATGGATATTGAACTTCAACTGGGACGAATTAAATTACACCACACAGTGTTAGTAGTAGACATAGAAGACGAATTTATTTTGGGGATGGATCTTATCGGTCAGCATGGATTCTCTTTTGACAACAAACTTAACCTTCTGAAGTTTGGCACCGAATAGTTCATCCTTACCAAAACAGACCATGGCACATCGACAAAAGTAGTGGCGGCATGTACTGTCAGAATAAGCGGAAATACCGAGCAGATAATTTTTGGGAAATTGGAGGATTTTGGAGGCTGCATCGGACTTATACAACACCACGATTTGCCTTGCAAACACCTCGTAGGCAAAGCACTAGTCAAAACCGATGGCGAAATACCGATAAGGATAGCAAATATTTCATCAAATTCTATCAAAATCAATAAAGGAGATGTGATAGCCACTTGCGAGCCAGTGCAGTGGGTAACCAGTTGTGAAACGCAGTCAGAAGTAACGCCCTCAACATCACCTGAGGAAGTCCTAGAACATTTCCAGAAGTTGTGGCAGCATCTGTCTTCCGAAGAACTGAAGACAGCTACACAATTTATCAAAGAGCAGAGCACAGCCTTTGAAAGGAAAAGTGGCAATACTGGAAGAACAAACATCATAAAACATAAAATCAACACTGGAAGTGCTCACCCCATACGGCAGCATCCTCGGAGGCTACCAGTGACGAAGCAGCAGGAGGTTACCACATTAGTCAACAAAATGCTTGAAGATGGAATTATTGAAGAATCATTAAGCCCATGGTCGTCTCGTGTTGTCTTAGTCACCAAAAAGGATGGGACTACCAGATTCTGCGTGGACTATAGAAAGCTCAATGACGACACCAAGAAAGACAGCTATCCACTTCCCAGAATTGATGACACGTTGACGACACTAGCAGGTTCTCATTGGTTCTCAACACTCGATTTAAAGAGCGGCTACTGGCAAGTAGGCATTGACGAACAGGATAAGGAAAAGACTGCATTCTCTACCGGAAGTGGTTTATATCAGTTTGAAGTTATGCCGTTCGGACTATGCAATGCCCCCGCTTCTTTTGAGCGTCTTATGGAAGTTGTTCTACGAGGCCTCACTTGGAAGACTTGCCTGGTCTATCTTGAAGATATAATGGTAATGGGAAAAACTTTCGAAGAGCACCTACAAAACCTGCATGAAGTTTTTACTAGGATCAAGAATGCTCAGCTCTTACTGAATCCAAAGAAATGTTTTCTTTTCCAACAAAAAGTTGAATTTCTTAGGCATGTCGTGTCATCAGAAGGAATCTAAACTGATCAACGAAAGATCACAGCAATCAAAGACTGGCCTCGTCCTCGCGACAAACACGAACTGCGGAGCTTCCTTGGACTATGTACTTATTATAGAAGATTTGTTGAAGGATTTGCAAATATAGCTGCACCTCTACATAAGCTCACTGAAGAACGAGAAAATTATAACTGGAAACATAACTGCGATTCTGCGTTCAGGAAATTAAAAGCGGCTCTATGTTCTAGTCCAATATTGGGATATCCGGAACAAATGGGTAAATTTGTATTGGACACAGATGCAAGCAACACCGGCATCGGAGCAGCTTTATCGCAAGTACAAGCAGGGGAAGAACGAGTTATCGAATACTACCGTCGAACACTTTCGAAACCTGAACGTAATTACTGTGTAACCCGAAAAGAGCTTTTGGCAATAGTACGGTCTGTTGAGCATTTCCATCAATATCTATATAGGCAAGAATTTCTGATAAGGACTGATCATGCAGCACTTAAATGGCTTTTGGATATGAAACAGCCTGAAGGACAGGTAGCCAGGTGGCTTGAAAAGTGACAACAATATAATTTTAAGGTTAAGTACAGAGCAGGGAGATTGCATAATAATGCAGATGCTTTATCCAGAAGACCATGCGCGGATAATTGTAAGCATTGCCAAAGAATAGATCAACGAGAAGGAATTACTCCAATTAGGCAAACGAAATTTGAGGTTGATCAGCAGTGGACCACAGAGCAACTTAAAAAGGATCAGCTTGGAGATAGTTAAATAGCACTATTACTAAGAGCTAAAGAAGAACATCAACCAAGACCAAGCTGGAGCGAGATATCAACTAAAGGACTTGCTTTTAAAACTCTGTGGTGGAAAATGGACTTCTTAAACGGGCCTGGGAAAGCGCCGATGGAAAAGTAGTGAAGACACAGTTAGTGGTACCAAGGAGGAAGATATCGGAAGTTCTGGAAGAAGTTCATAATGGAAAGTCTGGTGCTCATCTCGGAGTGAACAAAACGATTGACAAGATTCGCGACAGATTTTACTGGGTCAACTACTGCCAGGATGTGAAATCGTGGTGTCGGCAGTGCTCAACCTGTGCCGCAAGCCAAGGACCCAAAACAAGATCTAGGGGCAAAATGAAACAGTATAATGTGGGCCTACCGTTTGAACGTATCGCCATTGACGTAGCTGGCCCTTTTCCAGAAACAAATAATGGTAACAAGTACATTTTAGTGGCAATTGACTACTTCAGTAAATGGCCTGAAGTCTTTGCAATCCCCAATCAAGAAGCTGTTACCATAGCAGAGGTCCTTGTGAATAACCTATTCAGCAGATTTGGTGTTCCGTTAGAGCTGCACTCAGATCAAGGACGCAACTTCGAATCCAAGGTTTTCCAGAAAGTCTGTGATTTACTCAACATCCATAAAACACGGACTACCGCCTTACATCCACAATCAGACGGCATGGTTGAGAGGTTTAACAAGACCATTGAAGAACATTTGTCAAAGGTCGTAGAT
>MU187844.1:58980-69835 GCA_016904865.1 Pissodes strobi | reverse complement strand
ACAGAGTACATCTTGTTTTGCCATAAAAATCTGACCTAGGCTAATTTCTTAAAAAAACAAACGCAAAAATCATCAAAACATTTTATTTGGTGCAAGAACGGGAGGAGTCACCACAACAAAATGCAGAACCGTCAATATCGGAAAAAATTGCAGTTTGTTTGGTGCAAGAACGAGATAAGTCATAGGTGACTTATCTCGTAAAGGGATGAGTGAAAAGTGCACATAACTTCGTTGTTTATAGACATACTTCGTCCCGTTCTTGCACCAAACGATAGGTTATGTTTTGTAGAAGTTTATGGAACTTATAACTCAATTTTGGAAAAATGGTGACTCATCCCCTTTTTGCACCGAGGTCCTCAATTATAATTGGAAATATATCCTGCAAGCCATACCCTGACGTTTCGAGACAGTCCCGGCACTCATGTTGTCCTTGGCTTGTGCAAGATTTACACGTTCTTTTTTGTCGCCTTGCTCCCATTATGCCTTCCCCTTTGGTAATAACATGAGCATCTAGATTCCATCTGTCCTTCCATGGCCGGCAAAAGTCCTTTTATTGTACTAAGTTTAAATACATAAAGTGGCATCCTTTCACCTGAGTATTTATTATATAAGGCATGTGAGTTGATTACCATCATTTCACAGTTTTTAACAACAACGCAATGTTTTATTTACGTCTTCACAAATAATAGGATAGCATCTGATCTTGTCGATCAACACCTGACATATATTTACTGCAATTTCCAATTTGCAAGGGCTAAAATTTAATTTATTTTCTTTTGAATGTCTGCCATGTTGTTTTCTTTTCGAATTCAGTCGAAATATATAATACCTCTCTTTCATCCTGCCATTTTATTATCATAATATATTCAGCAGCAAGCAACTGTCTCGCCTTTTCCCAATATTGCTGACTGAACTTCTTTAGGGTTATTTTTTCTCCCAATCTTAAGAGTTTCAGTGCAATGAGTTCTTCTATCCAGTAATATCTGAACCATCACGAATGAGTTATAAAAATTGTCCAACAAATATGGTGACCAACGTCTAAACCAAACTAGCAGGGACTAGCACCAGCTACGCCGCTGTAGCGAAAAGTGTCCGGATGGGAATTTTACCTAGGGAATATCCTGAGGTTACGCTGACCACAGAACATCTGTCAGACCTAGAGAGCACTCTGATAGATAAAATTTGCAGGAGCACGGTGAAAATCCTAAAATTCGCAGGACTGCGAAAACCAGCTAACAATAGACTAACTAACCGAAACGGTTACGCGGCTGAAAGAATGGATCGGACAAAAATTAACGGTGTGTGTGTGAGAGAAAACATCTCCAAAGCACACACCATAACCGCTTCTCCACAGAAGCAAAAGGCAAGAAGGCAAGAACTCCTCAAGCTTATTAAAACCCAGAACGCCGACCTAAGAACACAGGCGTGGAAGGTGATCAGCACAAGAAAGCAGTCACATGGACAACTGCTCATCTTGGGAACTGACACCAAATCCAGCGAGGTGATTGTGGCGTAAGGACACTCCATACATTATAGGTTTGGGCGCGCCACAGTACCAGGCCTAAAGAAAGGCAAAAACACAACGAAGCCAGAGGAGCAGATGGATATCGGCACATCGGCTCCTCAAGAATGGCCAACCACCTCAGCCACCAAAGCCGCTGGCCCTCCAGAAGGGTAAGCAGCGACAGAGGAGCCAAGGGGAGATGACCACTCAGAGAACGAGCTCCCCACAGAGGAAGAGGATAAGCACCTGGAAGACGAGACAAGCAGCGTCAAAGGTGTGCCGAAGCCTTGCAAGAAAAACCTGGGGCTGTAAACCAGGAATCCTATAATGGATGTACGCAATGATAGTAAGACTCACCATGCTTTACGGGTCGATCGTCTGGTTCAAGGAAACGCAAAAGCAGAGCATAAAATCAGCTCTCAACAAAATACAACGCCTGGCGTGCATAAGCATAACAGGCCCAATTAAACATTGTCCAACAGCAGCAATTAAGATAACTGTAGGCCTCGCAACTCTAGACATTGTTGTAGAAGGAGCAGCTAGACAAGCAATTACTAGAATCACAAGAGAGGAAGCGGGCGAGGGAGGATGGCTTAGGAAGAGTAAGTTAACATCCCTGACAAAGCATATACGACTTCTTGGGCTCAGGGACGATATAGTCAAAAGATACAATTTTGAGAAATACTTTACGGTCGTGATAAGAAGTAGAGAATAATAGAAAAAGAACGCCCGTTGCTTTCTCACATCGCAGCAAAGTGCCATAAAATGGTATACAGACGGGGCAAGAACTGAACAGGGAACCGGAGCCGGATTATTTCGGCCAGAATCAAATTCTCCAAAGCAATGGGAAAACACCCGGACATTTTCCAGGCGGAAATTAACGCCATAGGAAAATGTGCACAGTTCAACCTAGACAGAAACTATAGAACGAAAGGATTGTCATCTTCTCAGACAGCCAAGCAGCCATCAAAGCGCTGAGATCAACAACAATCAGCTCAGAATGGTAGTGGAAACTAGTGGCTAGGTCGCGGCGGTCTATAAACGTTCCCGACACGATTGTGTCAGAAGTATTATAATATTTCCAAGTATAATTAACCAAGTGCTAACCAAAACTAACCCAAGGCTAACCCAAAATTAAGAAAAAAAGATAAATTAATAAAAAACATAAACAAAACATCGATCTCTAGACGCTTGTGCTACGGGGGCTTAACAAACAAAAACTAACCAAACTAACCCATGGCATACCCAAAATGAAGAGATAGAAATTTTTACGAACAAAAAAAGTCTTGCAACCAACGGGAATCGAACCCTAGATGCCTGCATGACGGGCAAAGACGCTGTCCATTACACCACTAGACCGCTTGGAAAAACTTTGCTGAGCCACCACGACATGGTTAATTGTCATAACGCAGCGCCCCCTTTAGGTGGTCTGGCATAACGACGCGTCGGTCGCAGGCAGAATTTCGTCATCGAGAACGATTTTAGACCGGCGCGACCTAGCCGCTAATGTATTGGAATCCCTAGATAGGTTAAATGAACTAGGTAAAAATAACAAATTATCCCTTCAATGGATACCAAGGCACGCTGGAATAGAAAGCAAAAAGCAGATCAATTGGTAAAAGTAGGAGCACAAACTCCGCTTTTGGTTCCGGGATCTTTCTGTGGCATAAGGACGCACACCTACCAGGAAGAATTCAGGAAAGAAAAGCGAACCAAATGGATCAGTCTATGGGAATGCCTTCCAGGCTTAACGCAATCAAATATGTTCCCAGGAAGCTCAAAACACCTTATAACACTTAGTAAGAACAATCTCCGCATCCTCACCGGCTTTCTTACCGGCCACTGCCGTTTGAAAATGTACTTGGGGAGAATAAAAATTGAATACGAGGACAGTTTCCGGTACTGTGAGGAGGGGAAGGAAACCCCGGAACACCTCACGGAGTGCGAGGCGGTCGCGAACAGACAAATGGCTTGCTCTGGGTGCTGCATCGTCGAGCAGGAGAAACTTCCATCCATAGAACCATCCAGAATACTTGCTTTTATCAAAGCACTGAAGCTGGATGAAAAACTCTGATTGAGAATCACATCAACGGAAGCATCATGGAAGAAGGGCACAATAGATCTGTACAGGTCGCAGTGTATTTACACCCACTAGATCAATTATCATCATCATCATCAACGTCTAATTTTTCATTCAGTAAATGAAGAACAACTTTTCGAGTATGATTTGTGCTTCCCAAATCCTCTAACGTATACCCTTATAAACGGCAAATTTCTGAAACATTCCACTCGGTGTGGTCAAAACATAGAACTTGATACGATACATCTTTTTTTATTTTTCATATATTGCCTAAAAATCAATCCACCCTTCCAGAGAACTATTGATCATCCAATGAAAGCTCTTTCCATGAGTAATATACTTGACACATCCTTTTAATGAAAACATCGATTATTGACCGAATTTTGTACAGTTTGCCTACCTGCAGGTCTGTCTTCTTGCAAGACCAGATTTGTGGAGAGATGTGATGCTCGTAGAATTAATAACAATCGATTCCTACTCATACTATCTGCAATACTTTGTACGGGAAATATGGGATCCTTCTTTCAATAATCTCGCAATTGATTAATTTTTACATTTCCTGTAGGTAATAAGTATATGACTAACAAAATTAGAAACTCCTTAAGAATATAAAATTTCAGTGTTTCTTCGACAACTTTCAAATGAAAGTCATCCTTCAATAAAAGAGGGAAACATTTTAAAGGGGTAGTTTCAACTAACTGAATTAGCAGGCACTAATTTTTTACGAAAACGTGATTTACCATATCATCTAGGTCGTTTGGCCAAGTGACATCGTTATTTTCTACGTTAGGCTGATTTAAATCTATATCTCCATTACCTATCGCACCTTCTGTCTCTTTCTGCACCTCAAAACGACCATCATCTGACTCTTCTTCGCTAGAGGGATCATAAAGCTCCTCATTACCGGATTCATCGCAATCTTCCAAATCACTTTCTTCTAATATTCGTAATAACTCTTCCTAGTAAAATTTTCCGAAAATACCTAACCCGCGTATCTACACAAGGATCCGTAGCTTACTTGAATGCCAGACAAATTAAAACGCCATCTATTACAACGCTGCTCATGTTATCAAATGGCGTCGGTGGTACTTGAGATACGACAAGAGCGTCGCCAAATGGCAACAGTCGCAGCTAACGTGTTAACAGGGTAGCTTTATTTATGCATGTCCTCATCCATTCATGATTGTACTAACGAACAACTTCTTCCATCCTCCATAGTAGGCCCGCTACAGGAGTGTTTAGCTGCCGTAAGTTTGATCAGGGCCATAAATAACCAGACTAGCTTAATCCCGTTATGATCCAAAACTGCAGCTAACTGCTACCTGTGTTTAACAAGCCGACATTTACGCTAGCAGCGTTATTTATAGTGCAGCGACTCGAATAATTCGATACATAGGCCGAAGGGATGGCCTTAGAATGACACATTTAGCTTATCCCTCTTGTTAGAGGAAGAGGCTCTTTATCAGTGACATACTTTACGCTCGTTATTATAAAAGCATATATGGAGAATAGGAATTAATTGAAACTTGCGGGCAGAATAAATAATACAGTAGCAAATCGAAGCGGCATATTATTCTTAATAAATCGTTTGAAAGTAATTTCTTTCTTTCTTAATAATGTCACTATAATAGCTAGATTAGACTCATTGTTATTTTGGGAATAAAGCTTTTTATTACTAAATTCCTAAATATAATAAATGGCTGTGCATTAGAAAACACTATTCTTATGAAAATTAAATGTGTCCGACGATAAAATCCGTTTTTAAAAACAATTTATTTTTAAATTAAGACTAACAATATGAATGCAAGCAATGGAATGACACAAATAGCTAAATTACATATATTTATAAGCTAGGTTATGCTGCGGTTGCAGTCTCCACCGGTCTGGTCCAGGTCAGCAGGAATGGTACATGTAACTCCTCCCTCCTTAAGAAGCGAACATAACGGAGTTTGGGTGCGTTTCTTCATCCCCTTTGGAAGCTTCGTCGGATTTCCTTTTGCTTGTTCCTTTGGATTGACACCTTCTGGAAATCCATTTTTGTATCTTCTTCTTAGATAATATATACAGGGTGGCTGCTACTACTATTGTTAGTGTGGTGATAGTAATAGCTCTCCATGTGATTGACTCGGCATCATTTTCATCGATTTCTTCGGTGGGCTGCAGTCTATATATTGAGTCCTTTAGATTGAATATCTCCTCGAAGTTGACTTTGCTGAGGTTTGCAATTTTGTAGGATTGTGTTTTCCTGAGAGCATCGATGCGGATTTCTGGTAGGATTAGTGGTGTTCCCTGTTTAAATTGGGGGTTGTTTGTGAACTTCTTCTTTTCTACCGTAACTTCGCAATTCCTCGGGATTCTGATAAGCGTGGGCAGATCGATTTTTAGATATTGATCTGAACCACATTTGGAAAATATTTGTGTGTTGTTTGCGGGCAGGACCAAAACTTCTTCTTGCGACACTTGTTCGACCAAGGGTTCTTCCAGGTGGATTTCGTCAGCACGGCAATTGACAGTAGGGTGGTTTTTCAGTAGCTGAAGGGTGCATTCATCTCTGGGCTTGAGATTTTCGTGGCAGTAGAAAATATCTTCAACTTCTGGACAGCTGGTTTCTTCAAATTGTATGTTGTCTCTCGCTTGTGCTAGGTAGGGGTATTTTGGAACTATAAGGGCCTTATTTTGGATGATAGGATAGAGGTGGTGGAAGAGGAAGGTTTCTGATCTCAAAATTGTTGCGTGAATCGCAAAAATTACTTTACCTTTAGAAAATGAGACTTGTGTTCCAAAGAATTGATAGTATGATAAAATATTTTTGAAGTTTGGAATAGCGTCGTTGTTATAGAGAGATTTTAAGTACTGAGTTGTGTGAATAATTTCCGCAACAGAAATAATTGAATTATGCAAAGCATTGAGTTTAGCAAACATTATAGCATCTTCTAAATTGTCTATGAATGTTATTAGGTTTTGACAATCAAGAATTATTTGGGATAGTACGCTTTGAAAACTTAGGTAGGTTTGAAAACTACTAATTTCACTATTAAATGATGCTTGTAGCATTTTTATTCCTTGTTCTAGTCTATCTTGATTATTTGCCAAAGTCGATATAGTTTTATTATAATTATTTATCAGTTGTTTTGACAAAGACATTTGAGTGTTTAAATGCTTTATAATAATTTTCTGATTTTGTTGCAGAGTATCAATTGCGTTGTCGTACCTATTACCCATCGTCGTCATCTAGTGTGCCAAAAAGCCTATTATTTACACTTCCCACTATATTAACCCTTGGTTAGTCGCGCGGGTGACATATGTCACCCACTCCCACTCTTCACAACACAGTTTTTTAACAGGAACGTTCTGGCGTCCATGGATTTTAGTAGCTGCTGAATATTCGAAACTCTTTATGGTATCCTAGGCGAGTTTATTGAGAAGTTAGTTGTTTTCCGTATTTTGCCTGAAATATTCGACTGGGTGACAATTGTCCCCCGCGCGACTAAACGTGTAGTCGTTTTGAAAAGGTGTGTTTATAGGTTTCTTAAGATATTTTGTATTATGTTTAAGTATTTATTGCGGCAGTAGACGTCACCAGTTGTATACAAGGTTTTGTGATGTATCATAATAATTCTTACTAATATTATATCCCCAATTTTGAGGATAAATACAAATTTGCAATTATCTAGTTCTTCAAATCAATTTATTTTTTATATGTACATATTACACTGTATTTGTACATTGTATGTACATATTACATTTGTATTTGTATGTACATATGTATTTGTGTGTATTTTTTGTTTTTTTTTTTGTTTTTTTTTGTTTTTTTTTTGTATAGGTATTTGTATGTAGGTATGCATTTGTTTGTATGTAGATATTATATTTGTATGTACATATTACAGTGTATTTCGCAGATAGATAATGGACCGTCCACCTAAACGACAAATGGCTGAAACAAGTAGTGATCCAGATATTTGGTTAAAGTAATATAAAGAGATAAGCGATGAGGAACAGGACGACCGTATTACTGAAGACGAAAATATGTTACAAATATTAGCAAATATTTTTTGTCTTATAAAAATGTTAAACACCCCCAATAATCCAAAAATATGACCATTGATTTTATTTATAATTTTTATTTCTTATTAAAGTGATTTAAATCGCGTGGGTGACACATGTCACCCACGCGACTATACGCGTATACAATGCTTGCGCGACTAACCTAGGGTTAATAAGGCCTCTTTTATTCCTAATGTGAGGATTTAAGTTAGCTAGTTTATTTTGCGTAATGTTAATTAGAAATTCGGTTCTATAAAGTAAGTTATCGGCTAAGCCTTGATAGGATATAGGATTATTTATATTTTCATGTGTAACATGATCTCTTAACATAAAATAACTTGTTTTAATATTAGTTAATTGTCTACTAACTATGTTTAAATCTAAGTAGTGTATAAATGTATATTTACTATATATAAGTTTGGCGTTGCCTAACTGAATGGGTAGTATGGGGTTTTTTTACAAGGGTAAGCTGGATATCTTCACTGTTGGTCAGCTGAAGTACCAGGAGTAGCATCTGGCTCTGAAGGCTCGGGAGTGCCATTTCCTTCCTGCAAATATCGTTTTTGTTTAGTCTTAGGTTTCTTTGCAGAGTTTTTATGATAAGTGCCCTTGTTTGTTTTTAATTTAATAGAGCCTTGGCTATGAACTTTTACTTTTTGAAACTTAGGTAATGACTTATTTCGAAGTTTTGTTTTAATATAAGCCGGTTCCTGGAGAGAAAATTGAGGTGGATCTTCTCGTTTTTCGTTTCTTTTATTGATTACCTTCTCTTTCACTTGTTGGTTGCTTTCTCTTATTTTTTCGTAAATTGTATCAGAGGCTTCTTTGTGATTTTGAATATAGTCTGATATAATTACATGGTCACTAAGTTCGAAGGGGTCATTTGTGTTAATATGACCTTTAATAATTTCAAAAGGAGTAAACTTCGTTACGCTATGGATGGAATTGTTGTATCCTAGAAGAGCGCGTTTCATTAGTTGCTAGGGGGAATACTGCTTATTTTCCATTTTCAGACATCTGTAGTGTTCGATCAGCGTAGAATGGAACCTTTCTACAGGAGAGTTTGAATTGCTATTCTTTGCTGTTGTATAGTGTAGTTCCATTTTGTATATTTTACAGAAATTTTCCAAGTTTTTATTCTTTAACTCAGTCCCTCGGTCCGTGGTAACTTTTAGGGGTAGTCCGTGGTGGTTGATAAAATTAAGTACATTTTCGATCACAGCGGGTCCCGTTAGGCTACTTAATCTATATGCTTGACCGTATCTAGACAATGCATCAATTATAGTCAAAAATGTTTCGTTCTCGATCTTGAAAGTATCTACATGTAATTGTTCGAAGGGTCGAGAAGTTGTAGGGGTTAGATTGAATTTAACTGCAGGGAGATCTCTGTCATATTTATTCTTCTGGCATGTTTCACAAGAGTTTACGTATTGTTCTATGTCCATATTCATTTTTGGCCAATAATATCTTGCGCCTAGTGCTAGTTGCATTTGGTTTATGCCTCTATGACAAGTTTTTGTGACATGGTACATATCCAATTTTTCTCTTTGTTCGTCTGCTAATTCGATGTCTTCTAGCATTTTAGAGCATTGTACAAATTTAAAGCATGTATTAGTGAAAAGGCTCTGTAGGGTTGTCGTAAACATTTGAGCTAAAGGGCTATTCCTAAAATATAAAGCATATAGCCGTTTAGGATCAATAAGTTCTTTTAAGAGTTTTATGATACATGGTGTTAGATCATTTTTGGGCAAGGTAACAAAAATACGTGTATTTTCGAAAGTTTTTTCGAAATGACATTTAATTTGATCGATATCGCCTTGTGTCAAAAAAAATTTGATTTTTATGTACATTCAGGATACGTTCGGTGATTGGTATACCAAAAATCGGGTTTTCGTGTGACGAGTGGATCGTTTCTAGGTCGTCTGAATCCTCGTTTTGGGTGTTTGGTTGCGACATTTCTCTTTCTGAGTTTGGTGATTTAATTTGGATATTTAAAATAACATTGACTTTTTGTCTTTTATGTCCCAAAATGTCGTCAAGTATTTTTTGATCCAAGTCAGGAAGTTCGTCGGGATTTTCATAATATTTTTCGATGACCTCGTCTACGTCGCCAGGATTGTTACATACAGATGATGTTTCTATAGCGTAGTGGTCATTGTCTATGGGGTTTCGTGATAGGGCATCTGCAGCTTGATTTGTTTTGCTCTTTTTGTACTTTATAAAGTAGTCAATTCTTCCAATCTGAGACGCCATCTGACAAGTCTGCTGTTTGGTTCGCGAAGTGAATAAACCCATTGTAATGGTTTATGATCTGTTAATATTGAAAATTTGTGTCCAAACAAATATGGTCTGTATTTTACGCCCCAGACTATTGCTAGTAATTCTTTTTCGATAGTCGAGTAATTTATTTCAGCTGGGTTGAGAGTGCGTGATGCATAACAAATAGGGTGACCATTTTGTGACAATATCGCTCCAATAGCGTAGTTGGAGGCATCAGTATTCAATTCGAATGGTTTAGTAAAATCGTGATAGCGCAATACAGGTTCTGATGTTAAAATAACTTTACAAGTTTCGAAACAATCCAAAAATTCTTTAGTATGCACGACTTTTTCGTTTTTCTTTAAACATTGGGTCATGGGTTTCGTGATTTTTGCAAAGTTTTTTACAAATTTCCTGTAGTAACCTAACAGTCCGAGAAATGACTTAATTTCTCTCTGTGTTTTAGGTATGGGAAATTTCTGTATAGCTGCGATCTTTTTCGGGTTCGGTTTTATTCCTTCTGTAGTTACGACATGTCCTAGGAATTCCACTTCTTTTTTAAGGAATTCACTTTTGTCGAGTTGGATTTTTAATCGTGCTTCTCTTAATTTTGAGAATACTAGCCTTAGGTTCTGAATATGTTCTTGCAGTCCTGTACTGAATATTATGATGTCATCCATGTAAACTAGGCATATTTTATTCTGCAAATCTTTCAGCACTTCGTCCATAACTCTTTGAAAGGTAGATGGAGCGTTTTTAAGCCAAAAGGCATGCGTAAAAATTCGTAGTGGCCGTTTTCCACTGTAAACGCCATTTTTTCTATAGAATTTTCCGACATTTCTATCTGGTGGAAGCCACTTGCTAAATCCAACTTAGAGAAATAGTTTGCTCTGACTAGTTTGTCCAATATTTCATTTATATTGTCACATATACGCTCCTACCGCTTGTTGCCTATGGACCTGACTTCG
>MU187844.1:0-48787 GCA_016904865.1 Pissodes strobi | reverse complement strand
AACAATATTAAAATATACCTATACACATGTTATGCCATCAAATATGAATTATCCATGAAAATAGAAGAAATACTTGTGCAAATTTTGTTAATAACAAAATTAAAATATATACAAATGTTATGCCATCAAATATGAATTATCCATGAGAATAGAAGAAATACTTGTGCAAATTATGTTAATAACAATATTAAAAATTTCATTTTTCAGACCAGTAATGATGTTGCAACACAGAATCAAAATAGTGACCAAAATAAAACGTACACTTCGCTGGCTGTTGATTCTCTATCTTCCGTTCTCGAGTGATACGCTTTCGGATCTCCTCCAAAAAACCTCGCAAAACCCGACTTCAATTTATGACTTGTTTTTATCTTTTACATATATATATATAGGGTGTCTCAAAATATACATATATAGGGTGTCTCAAAACTGAATGTATCAGGTTAAATGAAATAATATTTTAAATAGGCGGGATACCTCAGACCTATTTTAAAAATATCGCGAATGCGCCATCAAAATATGTTTGCTTTAGTTGTGTTGTTTTAACGGCTTTTGGGTAAAAGTTTGGGCGTGGCGCATTTGTCTTCTGCGGCCTTTTGCCTCACCTGACGGTAAAGCCACGAGCCGCCACTGGAATACATTTTAAAATGTATTGTATAAATTTATATGAACGGAAAACAGGTGCTTATTTTAGTGAAAATATCAATCCAACAAATTTACTCTAGTAATTACCGTGATTGTATATAAAAACGTAATAAACATTAATAAGACCTATTGAAATAATTAATGCGGAGGGCTAATATACTGCCCACTATCAGATAGACTAGACCCCCAAATTTCACTTCCCCGATAGTGATGCGTGGTTTAGGGCGGATCGAAGCCTACGTCCGGCTAATGGGAAAGTCTGGGGCACAGACTTCTCCGAAATGGATAGTGGTACTAGAGTAGCTGTGTGCGTAGAAAACATGACGACAAGACCTGCCTTCACCCTTGGGTCTTATGCAAACGTATTCCAGGCCGAAATGTATGCGATCTAGAAATGCGGTACGAGAACCTATTAAGAGTTATCAGAGGGAAGAACATCTATACACTTGTTATAACAGCAAAGCTGCTCTGTCGGTCCTTGAGACTTATAGAATTCATTCTATGCTACTATTTGGAGACCTTGGCCGGGAGTAATAGAATTAGTCTCGGTTGAAGAAAACTACGAAAAGGGAACAAATGGCACCTAATCAAAGAAGACTCATATAAACAGGAAATAAGTGAAGCCATAGAGGAATTACCACTATCACGAATGAATGAGTTAACAGCAAACGACCTATGGAAATTGCTCAGAGACGTTCTTGAGGGCTCAGTGGAAAAACACTTGAAGAGTCAACAAATAAGAAAGCCGTGGATATCAACAAATACCATGCAGCTAATTAACAAGAGACAAGAAGCAAAAATCAAAGGAACACAGCAAAATCTAAACCAATACAACGAGCTAAACAAAGTAGTTAATAGAGCTCTTAGAGCTGACAAAAACAATTTTATTAAATTCGTCTGCAAAGGCATAGAGAGACACAAAACTGAAAATAAGCCCTGAGATCTTTTCAAAAAAGTCAAATTCCTGTTTAAGAGTTTCCAACCCAGACATCTACCTGTAAAAGATAAAGACGGAAATACACTGACTGATCTAAATCTAATATTGGAAAGATGGCGACAATATTGTACCGAACTCATGGCGGTCGCATTCCAAGATACTTTCAATTTCAGAGGATAAACTGAACCAGACATCCTGTACAGTGAAGTAGAAACAGCCATCAAGAAGTTAACAAACAATAAAACAGCTGGCGCCGACGGAATAGTTGCAGAAATGATAAAAGTTTCAGGAGACGGAGGAGTTCGTCTAATGCACCTTATATGCAACAAAATCTGGACATCTGGAGCATGGCCAAATGATTGGATATAGTCAATATACGTACCATTTCATAAAAAGGGTGATAAAGAGGTATGCAGTAACTTCAGAACGATAGCACTTATAAATCATGCGAGCAAAGTTATGCTACAGGTGCTGCATGAACGATTGAAACCTTACCTCCTACCGCAAATTCCACTAGAACAGACTGGGTTTATCCCGGGAAAAGGCACCCGAGATCAGCTAATAAATGTCCGACAACTAACAGAAAAGCTGTACGAATACAATGTCCCAGCCATTTTTTGTTTTCTTGATTACACCAAAGCCTTCGACACTGTGAACTGGACCATTTTATGGAAGGTTCTAGAAGAGATGGGCGTACCGAACCACCTAACACATCTCACACGCCAACTGTATGTACACAACAAAGCCTATGTCTGTGTTGACGGTCATCTGTCAAGGGAATTCCAAGTAGAAAAAGGTGTCCGACAAGGGTGCATTCTTTCCCCCCTCCTCTTCAACATTTACGGGGAGTGGATCATAAGGAGGGCAACAGATGGCTGGGAAGTAGGAATATCCATTGGCTTAAGAAAAATCTCAAATCTCAGATACGCGGACGACACGACAATCTTAGCAAGCAATGAAGAGGAAATGAGAAACTTATTAAAACGAGTCGAAGAATTTAGTGCAGAATCGGAGTTAAAACTCAACAGGGGCAAGTGTTGTCAAGTTTTACCACGAATCCTTTCTTCAATACCTTACATAGAGTGCAAATTATATACCTCGGTGCATGGCGTCACGAACAAAGGTGGCAGTGAAACGGAAATGAAAAGGAGGATCGGGACGGCAAGGACAGCGTTAGCCAAACTCATAAAAGTATGGAAAGATCACAACATAAGTAAAGCTACAAAACAACGCCTCATGAAAGCTCTTGTATTCTCAATCGCTACCTACGGCTCCGAGTCAGGGATTATTACAGCGCTGTAATAATCCCTGTCCGAGTCATGGACTATCAATGTGGCATGTAGACGCCGCACAGTGGAACGAGCTTATGGGAACGATTGGACATGAGGTTTTTCTACTTGGTACTTTCAATCCGGAAAAGTTAGGAATTACTTTTATACACCGTAATATTGTATAAAGAGTGACGTCTTAAATTTGAAAAAATTAGTTGCTTTACATAACTTAAACCATATATAGGGCGACCCAAAATTATAGTTTGTTTTACAAAAACATATTTTTTTAAAATGCCCATAACTTTGCTTAAATATCACCTATTTTTTTCGTTTTAAATTTTTTGGAAAGGAGGAGCTTTGAGTTTTACTAGAAAAAAATATTTTTATAAATAGATAATTTAATATATAGGGTGGTCACCAAAAATTAGCCTTTGACAATTGCTCATTACTTAAAAAAATTTGTCCAATTTTTATAATTGTAGTCATTTTGGATAGCCAAAATACTTAACAAATTTAATGTCACAACTGATATTTCATAAATATTCAAGATGGTGGACAAATTTTAATATTAGGTTAGGTACCTTTAGGTACACCCTGTAAAATTTCTATGTGTCACTCGAGATATATAAAATTTAGCTCATAAAGCTTTATCTTTCTCAAGTATACTGATGTATCACCTGTAAAGATAATAAGGTAAGAATTAAGAACTAAGAAAGTGTGTCAAAATTTTTGAGAAAAAAAATGTTTTTTGTTGACGTCGTATCTATACTTTTACCTATTTTTTTATTTATTAATACAATTTTGCAAATTTTATATTTTTTTGTATTTAGGCAGCTAAAAATATACATCTATTTTGTTCCCTGAATTCTAAACATCTTGCTTTAGTCTCGATATTAAAAATTAAAACCACCTTACTTAACGTGTTAAAGATTATTTTAAAATTACCTATCACAACTGATTTGCTTATTACCATATTCAGTAATTACAAACGCAAATAAACATTAGAAAAACAAGTATTCCGTGATTGACAAATATTGATGTCAAGTCAATTAGTGAGTGGAGTTTATAGCTAAGCAATGAAATTATTAAGTTTTTTGCATTACATATTAAGTTAACACCCAGGAACCCCTCCCCCCTTCTATCTAGCAAGCTTGACCCTTTACGCGTTAAGGTAAAATGCATTAAACGGAATTCAAAACACACAAAAAATAAGATCAATTGAAGTCAACTTAATTATTATGTATTTTTTGTATTGATTCGTAGTATTTTTCCACAAAATCCTTGATTTTTAAAGTACACGCCAATTTAAATCGATATTTTCTTAAAAGGTGGCAGCTACGGGCAGCCGATTTTTTTAGATTATGATAGTAGACACCTTCCTCCATTAGATTTCATAAACAGTTTTGCGGGCGTTCCTAGGCGATTTGTTATAAGACCTTTTATAAAAAAAATTCTAAAATATAATAATAAAAAGCCTATAAAGTTTTGTCTTACATATTTCATAATATAGAATAATTTTTCCTTGAATTTTATCAATTTAGGAAGTTTTTACTTCCAGCCCGTATAATAATTATTGTACGAACAAAAATTTTCAAAAAACTTTTTAAAACGAAATAAAGCAACTATTTACAAATGCAACACTTTAATTTTTATCACATAATTTTATGCCCAATGTCCAACATTTAACACAGAGTGGTTCCACTGTGCGCCGGATTGAAGCTTTCGAAATGACATGCTATAGACGAATGCTTATAATTCCATGGACGGCCCGCAGAACAAACGATTCAATCCTTCAAGAGCTAAAAATTGCGGAAAATGAATGGTTGTTACCAGACATCCAAAGAAACACCCTCAAATACTTTGGCCATGTCATTCGGAGAGATGGGTTAGAAAAACAAGTCATCCAGAGGAATGTTGACGGAAGGCGCCGGAGAGGAAGATCACCGAACAGATATATCGATCAAATAAAATCCTGGATAAACCTCTCCATACAGGAAGTGATGCGGACTGCTGAGGACAGAGAAACCTGGGGAAGCATGACTGTCCCGGGCATACATTCAAGGGGTCACGACGGCGACGTCTGAAACCAGACATCGACTGAAGAGAGAGTACAGCGTGTTCTAAAAAATGGATCTAAATTTAAAATGAGTTTCATTTTAAATCTCTGAAATTGTTTTGGTCCATTATCGGGAACACCCTGTGCAGGATTTAAATACGCCAGGCAAGCTGATCAAACAAGGTTTAGTTTATTTACTGATAAACCTTCATCCTGAAATTTCATTTTCATGAAAACGTTTTTTCCCGGATGCTAGTTTCTTTACGTTATAGTAACTTGGAATTCAATTGTTGACGTATACCAGCAGTTTCAATAATTTTATTGATTTTAGGAATAGACAACAACTAAATTCTTTAAATAGTAGATATATTTATAAAATTGGGAAATATTTGCATAAAGCTTTACAATTTATTATTTATCAAAAGGATAATGCTTAAGTTTCTACATTCTCTATACGTCTTGTTCATTGATTCCGGGTCGCCTGGAGTACATGTCACACCCGGATCCATTTGGGGCTTATTATTCCTTATATAGCATATATTATTTTGTTCGGAATATTTCTTATCGGTATTAATGTCGCTGTTGGGAATATATATGTTGATAATGAAACACAAGAAATGCTACCATAAAAATAAATTATGATTTGTTCTTGCCAAACTCCTGTATTGAAGAGAATTTAACCTCAAAACAGAAATTAACATATTTCCCATTATTTTATCTACGTATCTAATTGCATTACGCTGCAAATACCGAACCATTAATTGGAATAATTAAGGCCCACGATAATAATGCGCAAATTTGCCATAGTAAATTAGGGATTGAAGGCAAACGGAGCGTCACTATCCCGCATTATTTTCAATATGCAGATTGTTAATTAAATCTGCTCAAAGGCATATTTACATGACAGCAATCTGTCTAAAACATAGCTGAGCTGGCCGTTGCTGTTTTAATTATGTTGTGTAACCGTGCGTATTTTCATTAATATAAAATACAAATACCCTCTCCCTTAAATACAGAGTTATTTGTCTGTGGTAAGAGATCGTTGTATGCGAAATACGTAATTAGCTGTTTCGTGTAAGTGACAACACGGCTTTGGAAAATAATAGTTTGAGTACCGGATGTGTCCTATATGCATTAATGGAACGGACATAGATATCAAGATGCAGTTCCTGTGGAAAAATGTTCTTTTATATATAAGATATGTTTAGAATTAATTTACATAATCGTTTAACTAAGTTGGACTTTGCAACGTTCGGCAAAATTCACTAAACACAATTTCATCCACTATACCGAGACACCATTTTCACACTCGACGGGCGTTTCTCTAATATTGATCATCAGAAGATGATGACGATATTAATTAATGCTCTATTTAATGCTTTCGCTGCCAAGGAACGCTTGCAATGTTTTCTATAAGGATATGTCAGTCTTATATGGCTGATACGATTGTAGTATATTCAGGTCAGTCAAATAGGATGAAAAAACATTTTTTAATCAAATAATTTGAAGCCTTTATTTAAAAGCAATCAGCTACTCTTTTGCATATACTTAATCGTTTCCGAACGGATGACGGGTTTATACGTCAGTTATAAAATATACCCACCGGCCTGCTGACGTATATATCCGACATCGATTGCGAATTTATCAGGCTTGGACTGCCAGCCTCTCTCTGCAGCTGGCTTGCCAGTTTCCTTAAGAACCGATATCTGCACTTTGCAGTTGATGGACACATCTCGAACACATTCACCATCAACACGGGCGTGCCTCAGGCCGCAATACTTTCACCAACTATGTTGCTCATCTATATTATTGACCTGCTGACCGAAACGAATAATCCTGTTTACAGTTTTGCAGATGACAGAACCCTTGTCTCACACATTAGATCAGGAAAACCCTTACCAGCGACTGAGACTCATCACCGCAGACAGGAGCAGATTACAGCAATTAATCAAGACTTGGAGAAAGTTCAAACTTGGGGCGATCGTCCAGTTCAATCCAGTTCGTCCAGTTCAATGCAGCAAAGACCCAAGCAGCCACGTTTACCAAGAGGGCCAAATACAGCTGGCCCTGGTATCATTACGGCAGGATCGACCATTCCTTCACCCTCGTCAATCGGACTGCTGGGTGTCTCGGTCAACAGCAATATGTCCTGGCAGGACCACGTTGCTAATATCGCAAAGTCAGCCTCCCAGAAGCTTGGTGTGCTATTTCGCAACAACAAACTGTAAACACCGCAGCAGTTGCTATTGCTCTACAAAGCGCAAATAAGACCGTGCTTAGAATATTGCTCACATATCTGGGGTCCCGCACCAAAGCACACCCTAAAGCTGCTGGATTCTATTCAGAAGAGAGCTGTGCGCCTCGTCGGCGACCCGGAGTTGACCCGGAATCTGGATAGTCTGGAACACCGCAGACATGTGGCCGAGATGTCTTTGTTTTACAGATACTTTCACGGTAGATATTCCCAGAATTTGGCCCGCCTCATCCGGCCTCTGGCAACTCCTGTCAGACAGTCACGACAGACGGCAAGAGCGCACCAGTTCGTCATACAACTGGAAACACCTAGAACATCGCTTTATAAGAACTCCTTTGTCTGGCGCACTGCATCACTGTGGAACTCACTCCCAGGACATCTGTTTCCCACTAAATACAACATACAATTATTCAAGAAGAGTGTCAATCAACATCTTCGCACACACACCGCTCGTCGAGCGCCATAGGATCTCCCTTTAGTGTGTGTGCCTCTGCCATAAAAAAAGGGGTCGCGCGGCAAAATTTGCCCTTCAACACGTCGACCACAATTGATCTTTCGTGTATGCCCTTTTATTTTACACTAAAATTCCTATCTCCTTCGACTTTGTAGATCCCCCTGTGCCACAAAGGCATTTTCGAGATGCCTCAACCTTTGGCGAGTCAGTGTCTGACAGTTGCAGAGTAAGTGCTCTGACGTTTCAGCCATAGTTTGGCTGAATCTGCATTGTTCGTCAGTGGTTTTCCCCATTTTCTTGAGGTGGCACCTCCAGGGGCCATGTCCAGTGAGAAAGTCTACGACCAGCTTTATTTAATTTTTTTTGTAGCTTGAGAAGCTTTTTTGTGTAGTTAGGCGCGTGAGAGATGAGTCTCTTGGCCTGTCTCGGCCCAGGTACATTGGCCAAATGTGTCTTTTTCCGCATTTTTTCTCAACTTCTGAGTTCATTCATTACGTGTTCTCTAGTGATGCCACAGAATAATTCAGGCGCGCAAAAGGCAGTCATCTGTGCACCATTCCGTGCGAATAGGTCAGCGGCTTCGTTGCCTTCCACGCTCTCGTGCGTGAGTATGTTTCTGTTTGCCAGTTGATTTGCAGCCATCCGACAATCCCATACTAGCCGGGAGTTGATTCTGCTAGATGCTAGCGCTTCTAAGGCTGCTTGACTATCTGATAGGATATAGATCTGTGCACTTCTTAGGCATTTTTTGGCACATTCAGAGATGGCTTTATTGATAGCATTTAGTTCTGCTTAAAAGATTGTGGGAGAGATTCGACACATAGGTCCGAAAACTTCTGATTCCATTCCTTCTTTCATCTTTGATCCATCTGTGTACCAGACAAGTGATCCCCTCTCTAGTTATTTTAGTCATTCTCCTGTAGTATTGCGGTCTTCAATTACAACTTCAATGGAGCGATCAAAATGGAGTTTTGTTTCCGTTGTATCGGTTGGTTTGGTCATCGCCTCTATCTGAAAGTCCTTCAGAATTTTAAGGTGACCGGTCAGATTTCCTTCTATGCATATCGTGCTTTTGATTGCTCTGTGATCTGAGGTAGTTTTCTGCTGCCCAAGTGCAAGTTATTTCGTCAATTTTCGTAGTGTTGCCAGAGTTGTTGTGATGAACAGCTGGTGAAAATACCACCTTTACACAACACACTCTCGCTCTGTTATCCGCGATTGTTTTTTTCTCATGTTACTTTATCATTACTTAAAAAATATATACATCCGACATTCCGACACCTAAAAACTTATCAGCGAGTGACCATATAGTGCGTTTACCACAACAACGTCAGTTAAATATCGTGATTTTGCCACATCCATAGGCCGTTTCACCTGCACCGGCAATTTGAGTGCGCCCGGTCTTGGAGACAATGAGTCAACACGATAAACGGCTGGACTGCTATCTCTGCGGTTTGGTCTGCACTGCGAGGGAGGACAAGCATGTGCTGTTCGGTTGTTTCTGCGATTTCTGTGCTCGACCAGTCTGTAGGAACTGCTCTGGTGTGAAAACCGCGACTGAACTCAGAGCTGTTTTGCTTCAAAATCGGGCAAGCATCTTATGGTGCCCTGAATGTAAGATAACCAATCTAAACCAGCTTAAGATTGGCAAGTCTGATTTAAGCTCTAAACCACATAATCAGACAAACTCCGCATCATCTCTCCCCAATGAGGCACTTCATGTCGAAATTCAATACCTCAAAAAACTGCTAAAGGAAGTTGAGGACAAAAACGATATCCTCAAAAATAATAACGTGCTTTTGTCTAAAATGGTGGCTTCCCTAGAGAAAGACATCCAAAAGCAAGTCAACCATGATGCCAACCCAAAGTACACTCCCGATGCAAACCCAAACTTTGAGGAGCTCCTGAGGGAACACTCCTGCCGAGAGAATAGGAAGAAGAACTTTATCCTCTTCAATTGTGATGAAAATGTTCAAGATATCAGGGGTGTAGCCATGGACGTTGTAAGGCAATGCTCTCCTGATCTTAGTATTCCCATTGATCAACTGGATGTCTACCGCCTAGGTAGGGTAACCGAGGGCAAATGCAGACCAATTAGGGTTGTGTGTGGAACAATTCATGCAGCCTCGACCATTATACGCAACGCTAAAAGACTTAAATCTAACCAAAATTTTACCCACCTATCAGTCAGCGACGACAAGACCCCTCGGCAACTTCAAGCCCACCGGGATGCCAGGAGGATTCTGAGAGAGAGATTGGATGCAGGCGAGACCAATCTCAGGATTGTCTATCGTGATGGTGTTCCAAAGATCATTTCTCTTAACGACCAAGATTTAAACTAATAACGTCCAACGGGAGTACAACCATTCTATACCAAAATGTTCGTGGTCTTAATACCAAGACACATAATTTCTACAGGAGTGTCTCTTCAGGCAAAAATCATGTAGTGGCCGTGTCTGAAACATGGATTCAGGAGGGAGTACATGATGCTGAACTGTTCGGCGATGAGTACCAAGTCTACCGCAAGGATAGGGACCTTGAGGCTCTGCGTGTGACCAAGGGCGGCGGGGTGCTCCTGGCTGTCCGGCGTGACATCCCATCCACCAGAATCGACTTAAAACACCTCGAGCTGGATATTCCTAGTGTGGATATTCTTGGTTGTAAGTTAACTATCAACTCTCAGATTATGTTTATTTTTGTAATTTACATGCAGCCAAACTCTCCCCTGGGCCACTATCGGACACTATATGATTATTTATCTGCTCTTAGCCTTATTCATAACAATAGGATGGTCTTGGTGGGTGACTTTAATTTAGACTATCAGGTATCCGACATAGGCTTGTACTCCAAACTCACAGTGTTAAAGGACTTTATGGCATATTTCGATTTAACTCAGTTTAATAACATTTCTAACTCTCACAACCGTCTCCTTGACCTTGTTCTTGCCAACTTCCCCTGCTCTGTTAGAAGAGAAGTGATGCCTCTTGTACCTGAGGACGCCCATCATCCCACTATTGCCATCGCTGTCGAATGTTCTTCTCTCGGTCGCGATGGCAAGAATTTTCCTACGAACCCTCATAACAGAAACTACAATTTTCGCAAAGCCAATTTTCCATTATTATATCACCTTATATCTGAGACCGATTGGGAATTTCTCGCTGCCTTTTCCGACGTTGATGGGGCTGTCTCGGCAATGTACGGGAAGATCTACGACCTCTTTGATCGGTCAGTTCCGCTGTTTCGCTTAAAAAACGTAAATACTCCTACCCTTGCTGGTATACTGGGGATATTATTAAACAACTGAAGGCAAAGTCTCGCCTGCACGAGAAGTGGAAAGTTTCTAAATCCCAAACTGATTATAATGCCTTTAAAATAATGCGTGCAAATATCAAAATTAAGATCGACTTAGCATACAAAGAGTTCATTGCACAAACAGAGGACTCGATTGTGAATGATCCAAAAAAATTCTGGAAATTTATTCGACAGAAGCAAAATAGTTCTCGTATCCCCGATGAAATGTTTTTCGGCGATGCTGCCGTCGACTCTCCCAACGGCATTGTGAACGCTTTTGCTGACTACTTCAAAAGTGTCTATGTTGATTCCTCTCCTACCAATGATCATGAGTCTACTGAGAGTGATAATGACAACTCACAAAACATAAATATTCTTGCCCTTGACAATACAGACATCTTATCTGCTTTAAAAGGTCTTAAAAATAAGGAAACTGCAGGGCCGGATGGCATTCCGTCATTTCTTCTGCGGGACTGCGCATCAGTGCTGGTGAAACCTATGCTCTTTATATTCAATCTTTCCATTTCCAGGGGTGTCTTTCCTGACCTATGGAAGTGCGGTAAAATCTGCCCTATCTACAAGAGTGGTAATAAGAGCCATATTGACAACTATCGGCCAATATCCATTTTGTCAAACTTTTCGAAGGCCTTTGAGATCTGCCTTTACAATAAACTGTTCCATCAAGTAAAACATCTTATTTCTCCGAACCAACATGGTTTCTTTCCATCCAGATCAACTGTTACTAATTTAACTTCCTTTTTAAACACCGCCTATCATGCCATAAATACTAAGCAGCAACTGGACGTTGTGTATACGGACTTCTCGAAGGCTTTCGACAAGTTGAATCATAGTATCTTGAATCTTAAACTTCAAAGGATGGGATTTCATGATAGTCTGTTACGCTTCTTCGCCTCCTACTTGGGAGGTAGAAGGCAATTTGTCGAGTACAGTGGTTACAGGTCTGGGGTCTTCTTGGCATCTAGTGGCGCCCCTCAGGGTAGTGTTTTGGCACCGTTTTTGTTCTCATTGTTTATAAATGACATTTGCAATGATATGTCGAGCCATTCCCTCCTCTTTGCCGATGATATGAAGATCTTTCGTGTCGTCCAGGGACTCGATGATTGTCAGCTTCTTCAGCGGGATCTTGACCGACTGAGTGTTTGGTGTGATCAAAACTGCCTTCCACTTAATGTTCAGAAGTGTAAAAAAATGACCATCTCCCTAATATATAACGCGGAGCGTTACAACTACACCCTCTGTGACGCTTCACTCCCTGACTCGGAGGCTGTGCGAGATCTGGGGGTCATTGTGGACAGGAGACTGACATTCAACGGGCACATCGATGAGGTGGTGTCATCAGCTTTAAAAATACTCGGTTTTGTTACTAGGGCTACCTCCGAGTTTGCGAACCCATCCAGCCGAATAAGTATCTATAATTCATTAGTAAGATCTAAACTTCTTTATGCGGCTCCAGTATGGTTTCCTGACTATAATGTGCATGTGGATAGATTGGAGCTGGTACAGCGTAGATTCCTGAAGCAGCTTTCTTTCAGGGTTGATGGTGTCTATCCGCCCAGAGGTATCGACCAGGGCCAACTGCTCAATCGCTTTAAAACCTTATCCCTGAAACACAGCACTGTCTGTGCAAGCCTGGTACTTCTGTATAAGTTGTGCAACGGCTCTGTTGATGCCTTGGATCTCCTGTCCAAGATTAACTTTTTGGTCCCCCAGTTCAACACTCGCAGACACCTGGTCTTTTATCTCCCCACACACCACACCAATGTGGCTGTCAAAGAGACCATCTATAGGGCATGCGCCTGGTTTAACATGATGAATAGTGTCCACTGCTTGGACCTGTTTAACTTAACTTTAAAAGGCTTTAAGAGGGAGGTGAAGTTGCATGTTCATCTTGTGTAGTCGGGTATTCTCTAATTATATTTATATTTATCTATATATCGTTCTTTTTTCATATATATATATATATTTATTTATAGTATCTTTAGTTTATTATTGTAAAAATATTTTACTTCTTTGTTATTTTATATTGTCTTGTTATTGGGATAACCTGTTGGACAATAAACCATTTGAATTGAATTGAATTGAATTGAATATGTGCAGAGGAGGGAGGTCAAGTAGGGTTTCCAGAGCTGCTGTGGGGCACGTTTTCAAAGCCCCTGTTATACCCAGACAAGAGAGCCTTGGTACTTTTGTTACCTTTCGCTGTGTTATTATTTCCTTTGTTCTTACCCACCACACCAAGCAGGCGTAGGTTATAATAGGCTTAACAACAGTGTTATAGGACCACCAGATGTTGGAGGGTTTTAGCCTCCATGTTTTACCATAGAGTCGTCGACAGGTCCAAAGCACTGCCGTTGCTTTTTTAATGGTTCTTTCCAGATGTGAGTTCCAGGTTAGTTTCTGATTAAGAACGATGCCAAGATACTTAACCTCTTTTGAAAGCTCTACAGATGTCCCTCCCAATGTGGGGTTTTTAAGGTTCAGCTTTCTTCTTTTTGTAAAGGGGATCACTACGGTTTTGCTTGGGTTGACATTTAGTCTTTCCTGTGTACAACATGCGCTGATAAGGTTCAGTGCACACTAAAGTGCACTTTGCATACGTTCTGAGAGAACGGTGTCATGCTTGCCTCTTATTATTATAATTAGGTCATCTGCGTAACCTTGGACTTCAAAGCCTGCTTCAGTCAGTCTTACCAGTAGTAGATCATAAACAAACAGAGACCAAAGCATGGCCGATAGGACCCCTCCTTGAGAGCATTCCTTTATTACTCTTATTGTGACGGCTGTTTCTCCAATCGTCGCGGTGACTTCACGGCTGGTTAGCATAGATTTTATCCATTTTGTAGTGGTTGGTCCACTCCTCTGCGGGTTGTGTCGAGCTGAATTGATTTATGTGAGGTGTTGTCAAATGCACCCTCTATGTCTAGAAATGCACACAGCGCCACTTCTTTTTCAGCCAGTGCCTTCTCTATATCGCGGACGAGATTTTGAAGAGCATGGGTGGTAGATTTCGATGGTTGGTATGCGAATTGTTTTGCATGCAGTGGAGCATTAGAAAGGAACTTGCTTCTGACATGCCTATCGATAATCTTTTCCATTGTTTTAAGAAGGAATGAGGTTAAGCTAATGGGGCGGTACCACTTTGGTTCCTCTTGTGATCGTTGCGCTGTTGTTGGTATGAACGCTACCTTAACTTTCCTTCAGTTTTTGGGAATATAGCCCAATGTAAAGCTGATTGTGAAGATTGATTGAATGTCTGGTAATAGGTGCTCTATACCTTGTTGTAACAGGGCTGGAAAGATGCATTCTACTCCCGGAGTTTTATAGGGTTTAAAGCTATGTATCGCCCATTTGACTGTGTTTTTTTTTGTAAAGATTTTGCTGGCTAGATCTTTTACCATTTTTATAGGCCGCTGAGCGATTTCAATGGGCTCGTCTTCTTGTCCCAGCTCTTCTTTAGCAATTATGCTTGACCCGGGAAAGTGTGTTTCTAGAAAATCCTTAGACTTTATTCAGGTGTCTCAGCATAGGTGTCTTTGGCTCTCTTCTTTAGTAGGCCGATTTCGTTTGAGTGCTACTTGGATATCACTTTTCGTAGACGAATGGACGGTGCTAATTCATCTATCCCTTCACAAAAGGACCTAAAATTCCTGCTTTTTTGGATCTCCGAAGCTCTTTGCTATGGGAGTTCTTGCTATGGTAAACGCAGTGCCCTCGAATCAGCCATAAATCTCCAACTATGAATTCGATCTATATATCCTCAGGCGGGTAAAAGTAGTGTTTAAAAATCTCACACCGTCCTAACAGCAGTCAACTTCATCGGATCTGACAGGCCGAATGTTCAAAAGGCTATAAGAGCCAAAGCAGGAAACATGCATCATCAGAACACTAAGAAGTAAAGAACGCTTCGAAGAACTCGAATAGGAATTGAAACACATCAAACACGATATCATTGGCATATCTGAGTCATGGCTTCCAGGAGAATGTACAACTACTTTGCATTCGACAAAGTCCTTTATCAGAATAACAGCGAAACAAGTAACGGTAATGCAGGAGAAGCATTTATAATATCTAGAGCAAGACAATGTAGATAGAGATCCATAGAACTGGGTGAAATAACAGGAAATGATTGCCAAGAATGAAGGCCTATATCGCCTAAATACATTTTTTCTGAAATCACTACAATGAACCTGGATTAGCCCCTGCCCTAAGTTTAAGAACGAAATCGACTACATACCCAATAAAATCCAATGACAGGTCGTCCGTGTCTCAGCACTAAATCATTTCGAGTGAAAGTGATCACCGACTGGTTAAAGCTCATATTAGATTTAACCATAAAATCGAGCGAAACAAATTGTTTCATAGACCAATATTTCCAACTACAACAGTGTTATCCAAGCAAAATACAACAAGAACTAGGCAAAAAATGAGATCAAATGATGACCTTTCTGATTTGAAGTTAGTCAGCCTAGCGACAAAAATTCAAACAGATATTCTGACAGAACCTTGAAAGCACCATATTTAAAACATCAATGCAGAAAGTTTCTCGAGGAAACGAGAATACCATTAAAAAAGAGATGCGAGAACAACTAAAGAATCACAGGGATATGCAAAAATCGATAAAGATATTAGGAAAGGGATTGGCCAAAATGTAAGGCAACACAACACTAAAAAAGCACAACTAATAAATGAAGACAGCAAAAGCATGAAAGTACTCAAATCGAGATAAAAAATAACAAAAATGAAAAATGCGGAAGGTGCAATGATTATAGATTAAAAGCAAATTGCTCAAATAACAAAGGATTTTTTACTTACAACGGTATTCAAACCACGTCTCTAAGATATTCTCACAAGAAATTTATTTAGCGTTAAGACAGATGAAAAATGTGCCGGGGAGGACAAGATAAAAACCCATATCCTCAAAATGGGGAGGGCCAGCTCTGATGAGGTCTTTACAAGTTATCTCTAATAAGTGCCTGGATGAAGGTGGTATATCCAAAGTTTGGCAGAATGCAGATAGGATACTGTTTTCTAAAAAAAGCGATGAGAATAACATCCAAAGCTATCACTGTTAATCAGAATAATATCCAACCGCCTAATCATACTGGAGTCATACAACCAGTGGAAGGGATTTCGTACAATAGATCATTTTCAAGCAATGGAGCTACTTATCGAGAAATCAAATGAACATAATTTCCCATTACACCTAATATTAGTTCACTTCCAAAAAGCTTTCAATATAATTGAAACATAGACATCACTAGGTGCTTTAGGTGATGCTAGAGTAGATTCTCAAATTTCATCGAAAATATATATAAGAACGCATCAGTGCAAGTTAAATTAGTCGAAGCCCTAAGGACAGACAAGATGGCAATCAATAGGGTAGTGCGTCGGGAAATCCAATATTTCCAGAACTGTTTATCTTAGCATTAGAACAAGCTTTTAAAAAGCTGTATTGAGACAAGAAAGATTTAAAAAGATGGTGCGTAACTAAATCATTTATGGTATGCCGTTAACATCGTTTTTATAAGTAGCGATGTGGAAGAACTTAATACAATGCTACAAGAGTTAAATCAAATAGCGAGACAGGTTAAATTATTAATGAATCTGAGCAAGATAAAGGCTATCAATCGAGGCGATGCACTGATAAAGCTGGACAACACAACTCTGTAGAAAGTCGAAAATTATATATAGACATATCAAAGTTAAGCAGATGAAACCAAACTGCCGAGATAGAAAGAAGAATTAGCTTGGCATGGTATGCTTTCAGTCGTCTGAGAAATACTTTAGAATCCTGATATACCCATTTATCTAAAAAGGAAAGTATACCATTTTTGTGGAAGCAACTTTAACAGGGAAAAGGGCAGATAGGCTAAACAAAAAAACACAAAAACCGATAGGGCCTAAAAAAATTAAGATCAGACGAAAGTTAAAATATGCCGGTGTCAGCCCAAGAATAAAAATTACAGATATTATAGAGCGCACCGCAAATTTGAAATGATAATGGGTTGGACCTGATGGACGACAAAGTGCTGAGACGTGGACGTTGAGAATTGCACAATGGCGATCCAGAGAGACAAGTAGAGGAGCTAACAAACCAGTAAAACGCTTACTAGGCGACATTAAAAACATACTGGAAGACACTGGTTTCAACTAGCCCAAAATAGGTTCTAATGGAATCTTAATGGAGAGGTCTATGCCCGGCAGTGGACAAACACAGGTTGTTGAAGAAGAAGAAGAAAAAGAAGAAGAAGAAGAAGAAGAAGAAGACGACGAAGAAGATGTCTTACTTATCAGTTGCTATGTTACTTGAGAATAGTCGAACAATTTCTAAATACAGATCTTACCCTCCAACACTCATGTGTTGGATGCCACTACTGCATATAATGATAACTCTTGTGATTATGTATTTTCCTGAAACTAATATGTTTTTTTTTTGGACTGCATGTAATTAAATAAGTGGGTAATTCGTGTTAGGAGACGATGACAAAAACTACCTACTTCTTATTTTTTATATACCGTCTCCATTCTGGAGATTGGCTGTCATAATTGCTGTTTTGATTTTGGTAGCTGCGGTCTTAAATAGGTTAAACGACGTGATATTAAACTATTTTTGCAGGTTCATAAGCAAGGATATTCTTATCTTTAAAATAGATTTTTTCCCACAATTTTCCTTGGATTATGAGTTGCATAATCTCATACTTTGGACCTCCCATGATGTGGCCGAGATATTGCAAATTTCTTTTTTTACTTCCAGCACGATCTCTATGCCTTTCTGCATTCTTCTCAGAACCTCCACGTTGGTCACATGTTCTGTTCGTGCTATTCTCAACATAACATCCTACGGTAGGACCACATCTCGAAGGCTTCGCTCGTAATACACGTTGAGGGTCCAAGCTTCTGCACCATACTGTAGTATAACATATCCGGGTCCGTTCAACATTATTAGTTGAATGAGATAAGTTGTGCTTTGTCTTTATTTTGTCAATGACCGTCAAAATAGATTGAAAAGAAAACCAATACCTACGTTGTGTTATTATTATATCTTGCACAATTTGACTTACTCAGAATGCGTTCGACTATAACAAAATTAGGGAAATTTGAGGGAAAGATGCGTCATGTAAATTAAAACACAGGTTCCTAATACACCTAACTTATTAGAGATAACGCGCCAAATTATTAGAGAAAAACGTGTCGGACCCAGCCTGGAATTCACGAGTACGGCAGAGAAACCCTCGATCTAAATTCCTAAACCGAATTATGCTGTATAACCTTTATTGGTATAATAATTAATTAAATTACTGTCTCCCATGTCACAATTCCTAGTTTCACACTTGTAACCATACATTTAAAACTGAAGAGGTTGTTGTTAGTTAGCCAGACGCCGCTGGCAGGTATTGAGGTCCTGGATTACGGAGGCTAGCCAGCTATTTAGTTGCAATTTGGGCCAATATCTCTAGAATGATCATTTCATTTATAACTAGGATATTCACCCGTCAGGGTAGGAAATGGTTAGTAGATTCATCAAGGTCCTTGCGTACAGTCTCAGTCATACCAAAATTAAAATCCTAGCACAAAAAGACGGCAAATAATACATATTCATTTTCATTTAAGGTAGTGTTGTTCACAGCATAAAACGATTTCATTAAATATGTACACATGTTATGCCATCAAATAGGAATTATCCATGAGAATAGAAGAAATACTTGTGAAAATTAGGTTAACAACAATATTATAAATTTCTTTTTACTGACCTGTAATGCACGATAAAAGAAAAACCATTCACAAAATAATCTTTTCACTGCGCCGGTTTCAGATCTTCTGTTTCCGCTTTCGAACGATACCTTTTTTGGATCCTTTAGAAAAAACCTCGCAAAACCCGACTTAAATGTATGATTTGTTTTTCTTTTCTTTTTCTTTACATATATATAGGGTGTCCCAAAACTGAATGTGTAAAGTCTAAGGAAATAAACGAAATAATATTTTAAATATTATTTCCTTTAAATAAGCAAAAGGACGGGAATACATAACATTTGAGCATCCCAGTACTCAGGTCCCAGCTCAGATCGCGATTACAGAGCAGCTTCTTGATCTTCACAAAGGATGCACGGGCTTTCCCAAGGCGAGTCTTGATTTCTGAACAATACTCCATGGAGCAGTCGACTCTTGTACCTAGGTAGTCATACCTCTCGACTCTTTCCAGCCCTTCGCCTTTCACGTACAGATGCTCGTTGGGCTCTTCCGTTTTAGTGATATGATATATTTGATCGTCTTCTCAACATTGAGTATCAAACCATATTCTCGACTAGCTGTGATGACATTAATCAACAAATTCTGAAGGTCTTGCATGCTTTCGGCGAGAAGTACTGTATCGTCAGCATAACGCAAATTGTTCAGTGGAATGCCCTTAACTCGCATTCAACCCTTGGCTGACTCCTCACTTGATTTCTACTGCTTTTGTCAGTGCAGATTAGACGCGAATAGTCGCACTTTGATTAACGTATAGTTCTACTATTATTTGTATATCTCTTGTGTCGAGCCTTTTTCATTCCAGTGTTTCTATTAGTTGCTTGTGTCTAACTTTATCAAATGCCTTATCGTAATCAATAAAACAATTTTGGTTGACATCAAGCCACCGCGGCAGACATTGTAGGCAAACAAATCTTCCCTTGAGCCAAA
The DNA here is from genome assembly GCA_016904865.1 of Pissodes strobi. NCBI lineage: Eukaryota > Metazoa > Arthropoda > Insecta > Coleoptera > Curculionidae > Pissodes > Pissodes strobi. The sequence continues at coordinate 29,185 of MU187844.1, read as the reverse complement.
TCAATTTCTAAAGCCAAACTGAGTATCTGCTATATCTTCTTCCAGCTTTTTATAAATCCTTCGGTGGATGAAAGATTTTTAGTGCGGGGTTTATTAGGCTAATCGCACGGTGTTCTTCCCATTTTTTGATATTATGCTTCTTATAGAAATGACAAACGTTGATTGAAGCCATTCTTTTAACCAGAAATCTAAGAAGTGCATTTAACCGTTAATGAAAGACCAATGTTGCTAGTATAAACATTCAGATATCGTGATGGGTCTTTGTCAAAGAAAAAGTTAGTTGGTCATGAGTGCGACTAGTAGCAACCGCTCTTGGCTGTTTCCGCGTAGTTACATAATATCATAATATATAGAAAAAGTATTGGACTTTTCTTGGTTATTCTGACATTAGCTTAACTAAGCACGTGAGTTTATTATCAGAAAAAGCAAATGGGATAAGTGTTTTAAAGAGTCTTATGGATATTTTCTTAATTAACACCTATTATTAAACGGCAAACAAAACGCTTTCATCTCGCTTACAGCCTTTATTGATTTAAAATTAGTTTCATGCACGCGGACAGGTGGAAAATTTAAAAATAAACATTCGCGTAGCAGCATCGCTTGTGGAAATTAAGGCAATTAAGTACTCGTTGGCAGCCGCTGGTCAATATGGTGCCACTGTGATTGATTTCATAAAGCCGACGTCCAGCGCTAATTTATCAACTAAAACTGTGTGCAGAATCCAATTTAATTACGCCGCATGGCATGCCATCTGATTCGCACAGTTAGTAGTTAATGCGATGCTTGCTTTGTTTGCAGTTACGGAGTTAGGACTGAACTTGGAGTAAAGGGTGTTGCAACAATTGTATTGACGTTTAAATTAAATTCGAGGGCTGAATTAGATTCTCAATATAAGCGACTAAAATTATCAATTGTTATAGCGTCTCGAGGTACATGTTTATTGCTTTTTTGATAACTCTGTGATGTTATATAATAATTCTTATATTGCACAAATGATTTAATGAAATTCAAGCAGACTACAACGGTAAATGATCTTAAAATAGTTATTTATCATAAAGTTCGTTAAGACATATATTGTCGAAATTCAAAATTTTGAAACAAGGTGCAACTGGGTTTCAAAATAAACACGATGATCAAAATAAGATTTAACGAACACATATCCTATAATATTTTTCTACGACTATAACTATAATACAATTTAATAAAATTAATATCCACCAGTATCTGGTAACGGAATCATGTAGTTCCTTACAGAATTTGTAGCAACAGTATTTTCATCTCCATGACAGGGTCCATGAAAGTTATTTCGATCAAATTATGTAATATAACCGCCGGTCTTACAACCAAATCAACGGTATCTGAACTAACTGCTACAGGGTTAAAAATACCCTAAAAAATTGGCACAGCAATCCAAAAGTCTTTTTGGAAACCCTTCGTGCTCTACGTATTGCATAATTCGACGCAGCTTTCGCAAAATCTTCTTTGTATTGATTTGTGTTGTATGGTGTCAATATATTTTATGGAAATGCTTCATCCTCAATTATGACGTATGAGATACGCTTCTGAGAATCTGGCAATTCAGTGTCTGGAGGGAAACAATATTTTCCACCATAAATTTGTTTGGCCATTACATGTTTAATAAATTTTCCACTGTCTTTGTCTTTGCCATAAGATCCAATATACACGGCTATAAACTTGTATTTGGCATCAACAATAGCCAACCGTTAAAAAATGGTATTTATAGTTAAAGTGTAAACAGACAATTTTTTTAGGGCATACTATGTGGATGTGTTTCTCAACTATTGCTCCGGCACAATTTGGGAAATTCCATATTTCCCCGAGCTCTCTAGAAATTTGCTTAATCTTTTATTCGTTCGGCGCAGGCAATAAAACAAGACCCAACAGTTTGCAGATGGATGCCATACCATTTTTGATACATTTAAGAAACTTTACTGTGTGACACGTGGAAATCGAACGCCAATGATCTGATTGATTCCTCTATAGCAAGATATCTGAGGAATAAAAGTTCAAAAATTAGTATACATTTGATTATTACTAGATGAAGATTTTAAAAGAAGGTGGCAATCATTAAGCGACACACGAAACTAAAAAGAGTGGGAAAATAGGAACAAGGGCAGCTGCCATAGGGAAAGCTAAGTGACCTATTTTAAAGTACTTCTGGTTTATACAACCTGTTTCAGAAGCAAGGAGGTAATATTACTTGATAAAATTCTGTTCAACTAAAATACTTTTGAACAAAAAAAAAGTTTTTTTTTCAGAACCATAACCAATATTTCTGAGAATTCAGAGAGAAGCACCGATATGATGGAGATAGTCAGAGTGATGAAATTCAGAATGTTGATAATTGAATTTGAATTGAAAACATGTTTTATTGTCCAAGAATTACATATGAAATGAAAATTCTTATTGACAAAGCTGGTAGAACTTACATCTAGATAGGTATTGTAATTCATCTCAAAATAAAATTTGCTAATACTAAAATATGAAACAATAAAACAGGTCTAAGATATAAAACAATACAATGACCTTAATGCTACAAACTTGCATCTAGATAGGTATGTTAATTTGTCTCAAAATAAAATTTGCTAATGCTAAAATTTTAAACAATAAAGCAGGTCTAAGCCACAAAACACCCACAATGACCTCAACGCCACAAAACGCACACAATGACCTCAACAAACACACAGACAGAAGCTACAACACAGGCTTCATGTCAAAATTTATGGTCGAAGTAAGACTGAATAGAATAGAACACTAACTCAAGAAAAACAACCCTACATCGGGCTCTGAATCTTTTTAGTTTCGAGCTATCGCGTATATCAATAGGTATATGATTATACATTTTAAGTCCCCTGTAGATCAAGGAGTTCTGAACAAGAGTAAGACGCGGGATGGGCAATCTTAACTCATCAGACTGCCGGGTATTACAGTGACCACCTCCCTTTGGGAAATGTGAGGGGTGTTTGTGGATAAAGCATACTGTTTCCAAAATGAATAGACTAGGCAAGGTCAGGATTTTATTTGATATAAACAAAGGTCGGCAGTGAGCTCTAGGATGTACACCACAAAGGAAACGAACAGCCCTTTTCTGCATGACGAAGGCTGACTGAAATAATAGATTACTACAGCAGCCCCAGAATGGAATACAGTAGCGCAGGTGGGATTCAACCAAAGCGAAATATGTCATTTTAGCGACTGATTTGCCCAGCTCAGATGCAATGACTCTTACACTGTCACAACCGACGAGATTTTTTTGTTGATCGCCAGAACATGTTCGTCAAACTTTAGGCTGCAGTCGAGATTAAGACCAAGAAATTTGGAAGAGCTCACCGAGCCCAATGTATGATGCGAAAGTGAGACGTCGGGAAGATTGAGATTTCTAAAAGTTATCATATGTGTCTTGGAAAGATTCAAGGACAGCAAATTAGAATCGCACCAGTTTTTGATTTTCTTTAGGTCCGTGGAGACCAAGTCATGTGGTACCACAGGGTCCTCATGACTCCAAGTGACTGTGCTGTCGTCGGCAAAGACTGTAAACAAGCCGGTAATATCCAGACTCATAAGATCATTAATGTAAATGATAAAGAGTAAGGGTTCCAAAACGGATCCCTGAGGGACGCCACTGGAAATATGTCTCCTCTGAGACACCCTCCCGTCCACAGTCACCACATGGGATCTAGACCTTAGGTAAGAGTCAAAGAATTTCAGTTCGGTACCGTGGAAGCCGTAGATGTTCAACTTTTTTAACAGAATATCATGGCTGACGCAATCAAAGGCCTTCGAAAGATCGCAAAGCACTGCAGCCGAATACCTATGTTGGTTTATTGCATAAAGTATAGATTCCATAAAGTTGAAAATTGCATCCGCCGTACTCTTGCCCCTTCGAAATCCAAACTGGTTTTAATTAATGATATTGTTTCTTTCAAGAAAGTCAACAACTTGGTCTCTTACAACAGTCTCTATTAGTTTGGAAAGAGTAGAAAGCAAATATATGGGACGAAAGTTTGCAGGACTACCGAGGTCTCCCCCCTTATGTATAGGGACTACAATAGCAACCTTCAAGGATGAAGGGAAAACTCCATTGAAAAAGGTGTCATTTACCGCATATGCCAAGGCAAGAAAAGCTTCATCTGGGAGCTCAGCAAGAATTTTAAGTGATATACCATCAGAGCCTGAGGCATTTTTATTGTTCATCTCGTTTATGGAGCATTTTATGTCATTATGATCAATTGGACTAAAGCGAAATCTATCAGCACTGTGGACCTGTGACAAGTAGCTGATAGGATCGATGTCACATGATATATTGCTAGTCACAGTAGAAGCCACGGAGCAGTAAAATTCGTTCAATGTATTGGGATCAAGTGAGATACCCTTCCGATGGAAACTAGTTCTAGCTGTAAGCTCATTTATGATTTTCCACGACATCCTGCCCTGATTTGACGACCTTTTGAGTCTATGCGAGTAATACAATTCTTTAGCCTTGAGTATTAGCATCCTATAAGTTTTCCTGTAGTTAGAAAAGTAACTTTGTAAAAATATATTATTGGGATAGAACTTCCTTAATGTATTAAGGCACCTCAAATTTGCAGCTGAGATCCTCATACCCCTGGTTAACCACGGCTTAGGTTGACCCTTCACTCTAACATTACGAACTGGAAAAGAAGAATTTATAATACCACACAATCCAGTGTGAAACTCAGTAAGACTGTCAGACTCAGTCTGAATTGAATCCCAATTAAAGAGATTACACTCCTGTCGAAAACGGTCATAATTTTTCCAACCAAATATTCGCCTTCTCACCCTACTGGACCATCTATACTTTGATAAATTTCCGATAGAAAACCTGGCAGACACAGCATTATGATCAGACAGTGCTGCATCCAAAGATTCACAGTCCAGATCCTCTCTCAAGTTTGAGCATATATAATCGATTGTAGTAGATGAGTGGTCAGTGACCCGGGTGAAACTGTGAACATGCATGGAAAGGTTAAAATATGTTAGCAAATTTGAGACCATGGCAGTAGCTTGCGATTCATTATCGCCATAATCAATATTTAGATCACCTGCCAAGATAATTTTATGACTCGCAGGAAGCTGAGACAGCAAAATCTCAAGTCTACTCAGGAACTCAAGGACATCCGAATCAGGCGACCTGTATATGCATATCACATACATATTGAACTTTACAGAAACCATTGCAGAGAACTCAAACAGCTTCTCCTCAATCAGGTAGTCAAACTTATCACACCCCACAAAGCATAACCTATCAGAAAACGAGTCATTAATTAAGGGTGCATTGCCACCATTTCGGTAATTTAACCGGCAAAACCTGGAAATTACAGTATATCCAGGGATACAAAATGGTTCATCTATATTCAACCAATGTTCAGTCAAAAGTAGTATAGTAGGATAGTTCAAGCTGGCTATAAAAATGTACAATTCATTAATCTTACAACGTACAGACTGTATGTTCAGCAACATGATAGAAATGTTTGAGTCAACAGAATTTACACTAAAAAATGCGTGTCGCCACTTAAACTTTCAGACACACCTTGGGGTTCAAACGATATTAATGATCGCTCAACAAGAGGAACCTGCCTTACAGAGGCAATAGAAATCTTACATTTAACTACGGACTTAAAGGAAATGTATCTAGCCAAATGGCGACAAAGCACTCTTTTACCTACTCTAAATCTACTCCCCACAATATCATTGCTAAAAATTCTAACTGATGCGCTATGCCTCTTTATAAAAAGAGAAACTTCGTTATAGAAAAATTTATACATTCTATTGTGTAGCTTAAACTAAAAATTAGATTACAAAACTTGCCAACAGAACACAGCCTGCAAATCGCACGACCCGACACCCCCACCACATCAACACTCAAACAGACAATAACAATGTCATCAGGTCCCAGCGAGCTGATGTAGTTGAAGATTTTACCTGCTATCATATCAGCACTATAACCTGGCATTGTAATACCAAATACACTAGATTTTGAATCATCAACATACTGACGAATCCCAGAGGACAAGCCGCGAGCACTCACATCACCAACAACAACGACTCTGTCCCTAACAGGTCCATTGGAGTCTGTTCGACCATATGAGCTGACTGGGGCCATCTGTGATGATCCATTAGGTGCATCAGAAAGCCCCATGGACAGTGCTTCGTCAGGAGCATCCTCATCTGCTATGGACACTTCCTGGAGTAGGGAAACACCTGTATATTCCTCGTTGGCGTGGGTTGAAGAGGCAGGAATGACATCAAGAGAGTAGCACATTTGTAGTTTAAGGTCTTCTAGTTCCTTGGTAAGAATTTTATTGTCCACAGTTAGAGTCTCAATTGTGGTAAACATGCGCCGTCTCGGGTCCTCAAGGTCAGAGAGAGTCGCCCGAGCATCGACAAGCTCCCTCTCCAGTGCTTGCATTTCAATGCCATCTGTGGGAGAAGTGTCTTCCGCATCCAAGGTACATTGACAAGAACTGTCCTGCGTTATGGCTAAAGGACAGGTGAGCGTCTGAGTAGCAGTGGTCATCAAGGATCCAGTGTCCCGCTTCACACCGTCAATAACCCTTTCAAGTTCGCGTATTTTGATCTTCAATCCATTATTTTCATTCACAAGATGTGCTTCGTCACACTCTGCTTCTTCGGTAAAAGCCTGCATATCTCTTTTTGTTTTTTCTAAATGCTTTGTGCTGCTATCCAAATAAATTTTCAGTTCTATTATTGTTTGCTGTAAGGCATCAATCACATCAGGGTTAGAGTCCGAGGACAGCGCAAAACATTCATTTGAGCCCCAGATAAAATTGTCTCTAACCACAGATATCCTATTTGTCCTTGATTCACAGCTTTTATGAAGAACATTCAAGCATTGAATACAAATGTAATTGTTTTGGCTTTTATTTTTGCAACATTTAAAAGTTAGCGCCATAATCCACAATACCAAATTCCAGGAGAAACAACAAATGCCTCCAGACCAACAATCCACATATAAAAGGGAAACAAAGTAATACAAAAAATATTGATACATGCAGCACAAACAACAGAGTACCTCGATCGTATACTGGAACGCAGTCACTTTAAAAAATTGTAAACACAGGTTCTAGCTGTCTAGGTTATGAATGGTATTGCAGAGTATATATAACACTTATTCTGGGTGCTTACCAAAAAACTTTAGTTAAAAATCATCCCCGGTGTATTTAAAAATATCCCCATACACTTTTCACCAATTTATTGGGGGTAATAACAATTATAAATCAAAAAATTAGCGGCAATTTCCGCACGCACGTCACACACCGACCACCGACTACTAATGTTAAAAAAGTTAAATTGATGGTTCAGTTCTATCGAATGTGAGTATGGCATCAAGTACTCGTTCTTACTCAAGAGGTGGAACTAAAAGAAAAGTTACATTAACCAATTACTATGTTACTCGAAAAAAAAATTGAAAATCTAGAGAAAAACTTATTGAACTTTTTTGGAAAAAAACATTTCAGAACGACGATGGCGTTGACATATTTTACAAAAGTATAGCTATGACAGCAAAAATACTTCCACCTCACCTTATCTCTAATGCCAAACTGAAGCATCTACAAGTTTTTAATGCTTTGGGAATAGAAGACACACAACAAAAAAAAAACATAGCCCATGTAATATCATGAGCTGCCTATGGAATGTAGCTCGAACAATCAGAGATAGCAGTTCATGGACTGTAGCTCTCATAAACAGGAACAGAACATAGTTGTGTTATCGAAAATTTAAGCTTTACAAATAAACAGCATGAGGTCGAAGAACATGAAGATTTATATTAATATGTAAAGACAGTTTCCTATATTTTTTTATTAACTATTTGCTTGGACCAACTATGCACTACAAAGTTATTTTTCTTTTGAATTTCTATTTTTAGTTGTTTGCTTTTTTCTAAGAATCATTTTTCTTTAGATTCTCAAATAACCTTGCTACTGAAATAAATAATTAAAAAAGTCCTTACCTTACTGATATTCTTAAGTTATCTTCTGGACACATTGGGTTTTCAACCGAACGGTTGGTGCTTTCCTAACATTTGCCCTTATAGCAGTTAAAACAAAATCAAATTGATTTCTGGTTAAGCGAAAATAGGCGTAGAATTTGGTTTCATTATCTACGAATTATCTTAAAATTAAATTGATAAAAGTCCCTTCTGCATTTCTTTGCTTGTACATGGTGTTGGGGAAACACCCCAACAAGTGTATTAACTTGCTGTTTTTCACCGTATAATTTGGTGATAACACCCTGTATGTCCGTAGTATGAATGAGCCATAATTAAACTCCGAATATTTCACCTCAGGTAAACAGTAAATTTGTGCATTTAAAGCAGTGTATTTTAGTTACTCCTTAGTCCGAACTTGGATTGTCGATATAATAGATTCCGTTATATGAAACAATCGCTAGAAAGCAAATTATCACTCTCCATCAAGGAAAGCGATTTTTAAATGTTTAAATTTAATATGTCTTTGTCTCTGTCAATCTTGTGTAAACAACAATATATCAAATAAAGAAAGAGCAATTTTTTACCCTCTCAAATGCAATAATGGGCTCGCCCATTCCGTTCCCGCTTTTCTATCCACTTCTAGAAAAATTAGATTTTAATGCAGTACAATCGTTCACTCGTAAAGCAGCTAAAACATTGTAGCTCTCTCTGTTGCACTAAGATCATTTGGGCTATTTTCTCATTTTGTTTGCACAAATATTTAGAAAATATCTGCTATACTCTGAGTCTTCCCTTTTTCAACACTGAATTAAGGACTTTTTGGACGGTTTAACGCATTTCCTCGAGACAATACTCGTAGCATCTATCCTGTTGAAGATAGGAGCAGGTAAAATGACGGTTACAATTTTGTAGTAGGCAAATCTATTCCTGTCCTCGAGATATGAATCAACTGTTCGAAATCTTATGTCTCTGGTGAAGTAAAGTTGAGGGAATTGCAGAAGCAAAGTAACACGGTATTTTGTGTGATCGAAAAGCAGTTATTTGAAATAAAGTTGATTATAGTCAGTAAAAAAGAAGTTTTTGTTAAATTAAATGATCAAGAAGTTTATTTAATAATAGTTAACCTTATGTACAGTACCTCTTTAGTTTTATGAGTGAAAGGATGAATGTTTGAAAGTAGTTAAAAATCATTGTATATATTAATCATATTTAATGCATATAACTTCTTGGATTATTAAAGTACGTGATACCTAAAATACATGTTTCAATTCGCACCCTATGAATAAAACACACACCACCCTATTTTGATACAGTCCACTAATTAAAGTGGTTAATTGTAAAGTTAATTACCACCCCCACTTTTGTGGTCATAAATGATTTAATAAATAATTGTTTATACCGACCACATCGTATCATGAGGTTTCTTTCTTTGAAGTAACAACGGAATTATTGATTAATCATCATCTTCTTCCAATAGAATGGCCAATGCAAGCTCCATGATGCTTTATGAACTGAATTGCCGACTGTTGCGTCTAGATGTACATGCGAAACCATTCAAATGCATGCGATGGAGGCATGCAGCCGCTGCAAGCATAGGGCACATGCATCCATCACACATGCTAAACCAGGCGTTTAGAAAGGCCGAAGGACATTTCCACAGTGGCCAGGAATGTGTCGTAAAGAGGTGAAAGGTTATCCTTTCTTGTGGAGTATACACTTATAGAATTTGATGCTCACGTCTGGTGAACGAGGTGAAACCATATTGAATACCTTTATACCTCCAATATGTATGTTCAAAGGAAAGAATATGAAATAAGAGCTTCAACATGGTATCCCTCCAGGATCAGTAGTTTATATGTCCGAGAAATCGGCTTAAACTAATGCTGTTCTTTTTTAACTTGGTTAAAAGTGGAATTTGCTCCACGAATACCAGCGACGTTGGATTTGATTGCGAGGATCCTGAAATGCTCAAACATACCGAAGAAAATTGAATTACTTTATTATTGTAATCACACAACACAGTTTTTACAGCCAATGGACAGAGCCTTCTTCAACACTTTGAATCATATTACTAATATGCTTGTAAAAAATAAAAATAAACCAGTAGTGTGTTGCCGCCGGCGCCATCTACTCCAAACTTACTAAGTTAATCGGAGATAGACAGTACTATACAATAGAAATTATTGGCTACTACTTGACCTGACATCAGTGAACCTAGACAAATGTATCAGAAAGTTTGTACTTCTGTACCTTCCGTTCTTTACCATCTACCGACCCATCCATAGACGCGTTTCGCCGTATAACGGCTCGTCCGTATGGCTATAGGGTCAGCAGATGAGAGAACAGTACTAGAGGTTTTAAACAAACCCAGGTAAATTCAACCAGTAGTGTGTTGCAGCCGGCAACACTCCAAACACAAAAAAAATTACTAAGTTAATCGGAGATAGACAGTACTATACAATAGCAATTATTGGCTACTACTTGACCCATCCATAGACGTTTAAAACCTCTAGTACCAAGTCTAGACTGGATAAATGCATTCACTGTGACAAATTGCTATATAACTTCTGCAGCAAATAGGTTAACTTTTGTGATTCTTGTTGAAAACTACTTTGCAAAATCAAAAGTTAATAAATATTAAGGTATAGGTGTGTATTGTTAGAATTCTGTTTAGTTTTTACCATTTTCAAGTATGCGCCATCTCTCCTGATTACAGAGCCAACTCACCTCGGTGATGTGGTTACAAATTTTTTACCACACAAAAGAAAACGTACAATTAGAGTTATAGTAACAGCCCGTCCCGAATATCAAATTTGTGTTTAATTTAACAGAAAAAATACAGGAGGTTACATTGAATCACAGATCCACTTTCCACATATAAGCCATATTGTTAGGCAGTAAGGTGGTAGAACGTTTTGCATTTTTGCGATCATGATGATGGTCTAGGAGCCGTTGAAGCTCAATGTCGGGGGCAGGAGGATTTTTTTGCTCTAACAGCACGCGCTTCTTGTTGGTGAAGGAGCGTAGGAGATGGCTGATTGAACTTTCAAAGCACGTAAAGGTTACGCTGGTGTGGGAACCGGGATACTCCGGTGTACCTGGAAACAAGGCCATTGACACCTTAGCCAGAGAAGGCTCCGCACGTAGATACTTAGGACCTGATACCTGTGTGGTTATCGCCCAGAGTGTTCGAGAAAGAACTTTGGAGGCGTGAATGGAGGGTCGGACCGAATAGGTATGGCGGACGATTCCGAGGATGAGACAGACGAGGCTCATGATACATGAGCCCGCGAAGAGTCTTACCAGGGTGTTGATGAGCCTATCAAGGAAGGAGTGCAGGGCACTGGTAGGATTCTACACAGGACACTATAGGCTTAGACGGCACCTGGCTGTGCTGAGAATTGCAGAGTAGGGGGATTGCCGATGGTGCATAGAGGACGATGAGACCCCATACGATCTACTCATGAAATGCCCCGCCCTTGTGTGCGCAAAATTAAGATTCTTTGGCGCGACGCTGATCGAGCCAGATTCAGTGCGGCGCCGTCGTGTTAGTCTGAAGGATCTGCGGGCTTTCTTAAGGAAGACCGTCATCCTAGAGCTTTTCGAAGGCGCTCATGGAGCCACCCCTTCTGATACTAATAGACTGACACATTGATTTAAATTTTTTCAGTTCTCATAATTATCAAGCAAAATAATGTATTCCACATATTTACAACTAATCTCTACTTTAAATTTAGACTTGCTGTCAAGTGTAATTTTAAGCATCCGAGACCATGGGTACAACAGTAATCATCTTATTTTTCTCATTTTTTTTTCTTTGTAACAAACCATAACAACCCTCTTTATGGTAATAAACCTATTTTCTCTTCACTTACCTATATGTTTTATTCGTTATGTTTTAACATTAGTGTTCCGAAAATGGGAAGTCTGATAATTATAGTGGATTTGAATTAATTGGGCTTATTAATTGTTTCGTTTTGATTTTTGCAGTCAAAAATTCTTTAGCGACGTTGGATTTGATTTTAAACTCGATGAAACGGAAACGAGGAAACTTAAAAAGCGACACCAATAAGAAGATATAGATCTATAGTATGTAGCCTGCAAAAGAATGAGATAGAACACAGTATACTATTGTTAAAATACACGTTTGCCAAGAGTAAAAAGTATAAAGTAGTTGTCGTCCGAACACTACCGAATCTAAATGGAACCTTTTGGAGAGGAAAATAGACGATATTCACAAAATGTCGGAGGTGTTCTCCATTTGTAACCCTCATTCTCTGTTGAAATCGGTAAGGGAAATGGAACAGAATGTCTTTACTATTTCTCAAATTCTACTCAACAATACAGAGGAAACCATCAAGATCCAGGTGCAAGACTCCTCGTCCGCTGATATTAAGAAGGGTATTGACAACTTAAAAAGTAGCCTTGCAAATGTTACCACCTTGGTTAGGGACTTAAATTCTAAAGTTGCTAACTCAAAACGACATAGTGCTCTACCTCAGATGACACGCTTTACTTCTACGTCGTGCTCCACCCAAACTACGTCAACGGCATTTGTTTCATCTTCCACTCAAATGGAACTGCCTACTGAAGTTTCCTCAATCCCAGAAGATTCCAACTCCGCAATTTATAGAAGTGCTCAAAGATGGCACTATGTGATCGTAGAACACCTCCCGGCAGGATTTACTTCAAATAATATCGTGCACTATGTGAAGGAAAAGTTGAAAACATCAGAATTTATTCGATGCTATAACCTGTTCAGTTAGTGCAATGACTCCAGAGGAACTACATTAAAAATAGGGACCCTATCAAATAAAGTCCGCTGAGAATTTGTTCGGCATCAATATCTGGCCACCCGGGGCTCAAGTTAGATGGTCATCGGAATCTGAAATCCCTCAGAAAACTACAGAGCTCTATCTAACTCCCTCCACCAAGGCGAAAGTGACTAGCAGTCCGACCTCTGGCAATCTGCCGGACTTTCCCTCTCCAGTCAGTGAAGCTAAGGCACACAAGATAACTACAGTAGCTTCTGACAAACAAGCTATCGCTGCTTGCAAAACTAATGCCCTTGTCAGCGATGTCGAAATTAAACTGTCTATGGAATCACCCCATAAACCGTCCTTCTCTCTGGACCCGCTGACTCCCCCAACAGTTAAATTAACACAGGCCGCCAGTAAGTCTAACGACTCTAGTAATCGTTTTCTTATGACAAGGCTAAGGGAACCTGCTATCTTCAGAGCCTATTTGTATGACCAACCTGCCTCGGTATGCTACGAGGGATTTACCAACAAAAGCATCAGATTATTCCTAGCATCTGAAGGACTGCCAATCCAGGATGACATATTACGTAAGATCTACCACGACTTTCATGCTGCATATGGGTTTAAACACACTGAAGTGAAAGAAGATCTTTGTACCTACAGATTCCATGTTGTTTCGGAGAGGACGATTCAGCTTCAGAAGTCCAGAGAGGGTCACCAAAAATAATTCTCCAGTGGTTCCCCGAAGAAAATATTTTAAGCAGCTTGACGTGTCGTGAGCGACTAGATTCCTCTAATCCTGACGCCAGGTTTAGTATGGTTCTTATTAATGTTGCCTCAATACGAAAGAAGACTGATGAATTGTTTTTGTTTTTGGAGGAATCAGGGTTCCCCCAACTAGTTGCAATTACAGAGCACTGGCTGAGTGAGAATGAACCGTTAGACGGTCTGCCGATGAAAGGCAAGAAAATGTTGTGCGGTGATTTAAATATTGACTGCGCTACCGCTTGTGCTGCCCAAAAATCATTAATTTCTATTTTTGACTCTTTTGGTCTTTCAATGCATGTAACCTCTCCAACTCGGATTTCTAACAATTCCTCTTCTATCATTGACTATGTAGCGTCCGACTTTTCTTCAACTGATGTCCAATCGACAGTAACTAGCGCGGGTCTCTCAGATCATGAGGCAGTAATCTCCAAATTCAATATTTCTTATAGGCCCTCAAAAAAAACTCGCCACCTAGGTAGAATCTTCTCAGCCTCCAATTTTCATCCTCTCGTAACCTTTGCCTAAAGACGAACTGGAATTTTGAATCAGGTGAACTTGATTCTGACTTTAGTGGTTTCTTAAATAAAATTGTAAATGCATTCAATAAAGCCTTCCCGCTTAAATCCATTAAACCTAAACGTCACAAACCATGGACCACGAAAGGCTTAGGCATATCTGCAAAAAATATGCGTTCTTCTCATACATAAAAAAATTCACTAACTCCATTCAAGTTCTTGAATTAATTTCGAATTATAGGAAGATCTACCTAAAACTTATCAAGACAGCAAAGAAACTATATTATCAAAATCGTTTATCAACTGCTAAAAACGTATCCAAGGAGACCTGGTAAATTATTAACGATCTTAGAGGCAAAACAAGTTCCGCGAATCAGAGCATTCCAAAACCCAATGATTTAAACGAATATTTTATCAACGTGAGCAAAAATGTTACCTCTGGTATTTCTCCTTCTCTCGACCCCCTTTCGTTTCTTCCTCCTTCTAAAAAAGTCGCTGATAGTTTTTTCCTAAGCCCTGTGACCAGCCTTGAACTTCTTCAGGTAATGAGCAGCATAAAGAGTAAATCAGCGTGTAGCACTGATAATCTATCAATTAAAATTTTCTTGAACCTCCCACTTCCAATTCTGGATGTCCTTGCTTCCTTAATTAATGCGTCCTTCACGAAAGGTGTTTTTCCCGAATTCCTCAAAACTGCGATAGTTATTCCTCTTCATAAGGGAGGTGAAAAGGATGTCTTATGCTATTATCGTCCAATTGCTCTGTTGCCTGTACTCTCTAAAATCATTGAAAAGTTATTAAAAAATCGCCTCATGCCATTTCTCCTTAGACATGGCATACTGTCCCCGGAACAGTTCGGATTTTTACTAAACAAGTGTACTAATGACGCCATGTTCTCGTTGCTTCACGATGTTTACTCATCCCTTAACAACAATCTCCCCACTGCTACAGTCTTCTGTGATTACGCTGAAGCGTTTGACTGTGTGTGTCATGACATCTTGTTAAGAAAACAAAATTTTTATGGAATCCGTGGTATTCCTTCGAACTGGTTTCAATCTTATCTTGAAAATAGACAGCAGTTTGTTAGAGCGAACGGTTCTGATTCTGATTGCAGATTAATTACCAGTGGAGTTCCACAGGGCTCTGTTCTTGGGCCTATCCTTTTTCTAATATATATTAATGACATTACATACCTAAAAAGCAATGGTAAAATTTATCTTTTTGCTGACGACACAAGCATAACTTGGAGTGATTCTAATACTTTCTCCCTACACTCTAATATCTCCAGCGATCTCGTCACAATCAAAACTTGGTCTGACTCAAATTGGCTGTGTTTCAACGTTGATAAAACGGTAGCCTTATCTTATAAAACAACCTTACAACAACCTTTGCTACTTCACAACAGCAATATTAAATACGTTGAATCGGCTAAATTCCTAGGTTTGAATATTAGTGTCAACCTTAAGTGGTCCGCGATTCTTAAACAAAAAAATTTTTTGGTGTGTGCTTAAGACCACACGATAGAAGTGAAAACTTCGACAAGCGGGGTCATCGTTTATCACAATTTCGATCCGAGCCTTCGTTGCACAGATACGAGCGAAAAACGGTTTCCCCCTAAATCCCCCCTTAAAATAGAGTCCCGTTCCCCCCTTATGGTCTAAGGTAGCCCCCCCATGGGGCGCACCTACCATAAAAATTTCGACCCCGTACCTCTTGCTGTTCTCCCGGAATTAATTATTTAAGTTTTTCCTTCTCTCCCCTCCCCTGGCCAAACGTGGGTGGGTACGGGGTCCCGTTTTCGTCCAGGATCTTCTTTTTACCCCGGCTACATCCCCTGAAAATTTCGACTCTCTACCTATACGGAAACATGCCAGTATAAGGAGCGTTACGTTACATATCCGAGCATGACGCGTGACGCGTGATGGCTCGGTCTCATTCAACCCCTACAAAAAAAATGCAAAACGCGTCTAAAGAAGTTTTCACTTCAAAAACTTTCTTCTGCCTGCTTCGCAATTCGATCGGTTTCGAAGGAACTAAATCTGTCTACTGCCAGGCTCACTTACTTCTCTTTGTTTGAATCCCATCTTCGCTACGGCCTTCCCTTTTGGGGCTGCTGTAATACCGAGCAATTTCGTATCATTTTCAAACTTCAAAAGAGAGCAATTCGTTATTTATTTGGTCTTAATGGCAGAGCTCATTGCGAATACTACTTTAAAAAATATAAAATTCTTACGCTTCCTGTTTTGTTTATTTAAGAAACAACTTGTTTAATACGCAAATATCGAACCATATTTCCCGAAAGGCCACAACATGAGTACCCCAGAAGAAATTCGAGCCAGGACATCTACCTTTCTTTTCCCTCCTCTGAATTAACAAAAAATTCTATTCTTTATAATTCCAAGAAGTTATACAATACACTCCCTACATCTTAAATCCATCCCTACATTTGCTAAATTTCGTGAAAAAACGAAAGCTTACCTACTAGAAAAACCTTATTATTCTATAAATAAGTTTTGCGTGGATTAGATTTTATTTTTTCTCCATTAATTTCAACTAATCGTTGATCGTTATTAAATTTTTCTCTTGGGCATCATGTGCGGCGGTGAAGAGTATTTTATGATAGGTATAGGATTATCTTTTTGACGAATGAGTGATTTTTTGGATATACAGGAATTACACAAAATTAAATACCAAGCTATCAATTTTAGTCATGTTTTGTTTACTTTTACTGGGTATTTCAACTCTGCAGCCTATGCACATTGTCCGACTCAAGTTCACCGACATGACCTTCCTTATTTTTCCCAACAGCACGCTTCGCTATAATGTATGTTTCATATTTTGATAACACTGAGTTTCTTTACCCTATGTTTTGTGTACTTCCTGTGGATCTGGTTCAACTGCTTATGATGTTCTGTAATATAGTTTTTTTTTGTTAAATCGTGACCAATTTCAACTTGAAAATTGCTTGTTGTTCTATTTTTATCGTATATATTATTGTATACATTAAGTTTTGTTTTGTTTTGTATTTGCTCTACTATGGTTAGTTTATTTATTTTAATTCGCTTTGTCCATAAAATTTATTTGAATTTTTCTGTGGCAATAAAGCATACTTGACTTTGACTTTGACTATGAAGTTAAGCAATGTCGGGCGTGGTTAGTACTTGGGTGGTTGACCGCTTGGTTTAGTTTTATGAAGGTTTTACTTCTATCGCGTGTGAACTGTTTTTAATTCTACATAGTTTTTAATATCGCTCTGCTGAAGTTTTCACTTCTGCCGTACCGTTTCAAGCACACGCTTTTTTTTTAGATATTTAGCTAAGCCAAAACCAGTTCCAAATTACAGTTTAGCTAGAGCTTAGTTTGTACATTCTGAAGGCAGTTCGTTCTGCATTTATAATTTTAAAATTTCCTTAACCTAAGTTTATTATATTACTGTTACCTAGTTAGTTCTAATCTGAGGTAAAAATGATTCAATAAATTTATTTATTAAATTTTTCTTCAGGGATCGGCCTTGCACTTCCGTTTTTCCCTATATTTATACCCCTGAGTCATTTTCTCTTAAATACATTATGAGTAGTACCTACATTCTTTAGCAAATTAAATTAAAATAATTAGGAGTTATTTCTGTTTTCAATCTAGATGTCATTGATACAATACAATTATTTGTTTATCAACTATTTTAGGGTGTTCAGGTTCCGGCTTTATTTTCTTTTATTTGTTCCTGCAGGAAAAATTCAAAAAAAATAAGAATTCTTGACCAAAGGAATGCTTTATGTGTATTCTTCGAGTATTATGTTTCTGTTAAACCAAATAAACAAAATTATCAATAACATCTTCAGAGAATTTATTTGAGATTACAGCATTGTATAAATGCAAATGAATACTTCTTTAGAGGCTTGTTAGCTTAGATTCAAATACAGTAAAAGCTACCTAAGCCTTAATTAAATACAACTAGCTAGCTTCGGCTGCCAAGTTCAATTATGTCACACAGCCTGGAACTGATTTGAAAAGGCTTCGGTTTGATCAAACAAAATAAACACAATTCGACGTAAAGACTTTATCCTGAAATGAGTTCGTTGTAAATGAATGGCACAATTAAACCTTTAATTAAATAATTAGCACAAAAGCTTTCCATTAACCAAATTTTACAGTAATAAATCTGAAGAGAATTATGACAAATGCACAAACAATGAAACACTCAAAACGGTTTAAGCTTGCTTTTCCATACAATTGTATTCATATTTGGAGAACTTTCGGACAATAGAACTAATGAATACATAGTATGAAATTAGCTGTGTAATTCTATTGTTATCCAAACATGGGTTAGGTGGTGCTTAAATTATTAAAGGCATTACGGTCAGTTCATTGTTGATATAGTTTTGGGGCTGTGCATTCGTTTAACCAGCGGTCAAATACATTTCGCTGGCCATGATTGAAATACCGTTCCACGTATCATAAATGCCGGAGTTAAAACAGGAAGTCTCATATTTTAAATCGGGATAACATATCGCCACCTTCATAGGACAACTAATCATAATAACAATCAAATTAAATCAAACATCCGAATCCATTCAGATTTTTTTTAAATAATTATTTTTCCTAGTAATGATACATTTTTGTGATAGAACTAGACTTGAGAGACTGCTGACGGGAAGCGACTTGGAGGAGCACTTTACTAATGTTAATAATCCAAAGAGGACAATACTATGCATTATAAAGAAAACAAAGAAAAAACGTATATTGACTACTCAAATATATTTTATGTAAGATAATAAAAAAAATTATTTTTACATGCTGAAAATATAAAATGACGGATGATTTTTAATTTTTTTCTAAAGATGTATCTGGAGGCAATTGATGAAATAATAGGGTTTAATGATAATTTTCGAGCTACTGGCCAGCTACCTCTATCAAATTTTCACGTGACTCTTGTAACAGTCCGGTTTGGCCAGTGTGAAATATTTTTAAATTTCATTTTATATGCTGCATTTAGCGAAAAAATGATGGATTTTGCGGTAATAATTATTGAAAAGAGGTCAATACTCTTCGGTTAATTAATTCTAAATTTATTGATTCGATTTATTAATATAAATTAATTTTATTCTAAATATAGGTTAACGATATATTGGTATTAGCTTTTATAACACTGTTGTGGCCTTGAGTAGCTATTTAGATCATCCCTTTCTCTTATGTAGCCCTCAGGCACTTTGTGACTATATTTATTTTAGTTGATAAGCGAACCACAGATCGCTTGGGTTTGATCAAATCGCTAAAATAGGATATTATGTTATTAATATAACTTTGCTTAATTTATATTACATTACCGTAGAACGGCCAGCAAACCATGCTATATTTTTTTATAGAATTGTGTTAATAAAACCTGCTTTTAAGCATCATTAGATCCGTCAAATTCATATTTTATTTTCGGTTGAAATATTTCATAACTTTTGAGAACTTCTGATAAAACTTTTTGGAACCTCGGTTGACTGAGCCGATGATTCTGTTCTTCTAGAAATACCCTTCGAGGCGAAAAGAATGTTTGGTTTAGTGCAGTCATAGTGACTCAACATTTAGTATTGTAATTTTATACTACCCTTCTTTGGGGATATTGTGTTGGTTTCTGTTTGTGTTATGACCCGACCGATTTATCGGGATTTAACTACTGCACTAGAGGCTTTTCGAGCTCATTTACAAGTCCGAGACCGTCGACTCTCTAGCCACCCTCCGCCAAAAGCGAGGGTCCTATCTATCCAAAATTGGAGCTGATAGTAAAATTAATAAAAAACAGAATTCAATTTAATTTATAATTTTGTACAACAGGAACATAAAATAAACATAAGTATAAGATATGAAAGTATACTTAAATATTAAAAAATGCATTTCTTTAATGATACTTGGCATTTGTAGTATTTTTGTTAATATTTGACCTCAGGTTTCGTTTCTTTTTAGAGTGGATTGGATTTCCCTCGGATTTAGCTGGTTTTCCGGATTGTAGCCTTTTGCAACCAGAAGTTAGACCTGTCCTTATTTTTCTTCTCGCTTTGGAAGTCGGTTGTACCCCAATTTGTCGACCACGCCGACGTAAGACACTTCTCTTGCTTGCCAGTTGACAAATTATTGATTGCACTTCTGTTGGGGTAGTTACATTTTTTTAAATTATATTAACTTTACGTATTGCATTAGTGATCTCGGGGTTCGGATTTTTTAATGCTATATCTATAATTTTCAAAAGGTTCCTTTTTAAATTAAGAACTTCTTCTGTGTGTTGTTCTTCCATCAATTTGTTGGATGAATTTACTTGCGCGGATTCTACCGTATTTTTTTCTAGATTCATCATTGGCAAATTATGAAATTTATTTTTAATTGGACCAGATTCACTTTTTTTTATGGCAGATGCACACAAAGGGAGATCCTATGGCGCTCGACGAGCGGTGTGTGCGCGAAGATGTTGATTCACACGGTTCTTGAATAGTTGTAGGTTGTAATTAGTGGGAAACAGATGTCCTGGGAGTGAGTTCAGCAGTGATGCAATGCGCCAGACAAAGGAGTTCTAGTATAGCAATGTTCTAGGTGTTTCCAGTTATACGACGAACTGGTGCGCTCTTGCCGTCTGTCGTGACTGTCTGACAGGATTGCCAGGGGCGGGATGATGCGGGCCAAATCCTGGGAACATCTGCCGTGAAAGTAATTGTAAAACAGAGACATCTGTCTGCGGTGTTCCAGACTATCCAGATTTCGGGTCAACTCCGAGTCGCCGGGGTATGCTTTGGTGCGGCACCCCAGATATGTGAGCAATATTCTAAGCACGGTCTTATTTGCGCTTTGTACAGCAGGATCAACTGCTGTAGTGTATAAAGTTTTTTGTTGCGAAATAGCGCACCAAGCTTCTGGGAGGCTGATTTTGCGATGTTAGCAACATGGTCATGCCATGACATATTGCTGTTGACCGAGACACCCAGCAGTCCGATTGAAGAGGATGAAGGAATGGTCGATCCTGCCATAATGATGTCAGGGCCCGCTGTATTGGCCCTCTTGGTAAACGTTGCTGCTTGGGTCTTTGCTGCATTGAACTGGACCAAATTTCGGTCACCCCAAGTTTGAACTTTCTTCAGGTCTTGATTTATTGCTGTAATCTGCTCCTGTCCTTTGCCATTTCCAGTCACTTAACCTAAGCTCACCTTATGTAACCTTTTAAAACTGAATCCATGGCTTGATATTGTCGATGCCAGCCACGCTCACGTACGGTGTCCTTGATCTTGTCATCCCAGGAATGTCCCTGACTTCATACCGGTCACAGCCCAATACCTTGGAAATCCTAAAAGGACCTCGCCATTTTGGCATCAACTTTTGACTGGCACCCGTTGCTGGAGTAGACGTAATTCTCAGTAAAACCAAGTCTCCCACTTGGAATACCTTTGGCGCACACCGCTTCGAGTCAAACTGCTCCTTTTGACGGGCCTGATATCCAGGATAGTTTTCACGCACTTTTTGACGCAGCACAGAAACATCTACATCGTCCTTAATTGGCGGAGGGTACAACGCAACTTGTCCGGATACACGGTATCCTAATAAAACTTCACTTGGGGCTGCCCCTAGTGCTTTATTTATTGTTCCATTTAAACCCAACTGAATGTTCGATACGTTCTCATCCCAGCTGTCATCATGTAAATTTGCGCCCATAGTCGATAAAGAATCCAAGATTGTTCGATTATGGCGCTCGACTTGACCGTTTCCTCTGGGAAGGCCCACCGCATTCAGGTAGTGAGTAATACCACGCGTGTTACAAAATTTATTAAATTTTCGCGAAGTAAACGACGTTCCCCTATCGCTTATTATTCTTCTAGGAACCCCAAAAAACTTTATCATGTCACTTAACGACTCTACAACATAACGAGTTTTAGTGTTTTTAACAGGGTACATTATAACGAATTTCGTAAAGGCATCTACTATCACTAAAAGCTGAGTATTTCCTCGTGTACTATTTACAAAAGGCCCTAAATGATCTATATGTACAGTGTGGAATGGTCACGCGATTTTAGGTATAGGATTTAAATAACCTGCCTTTTTGTTGTTGGCAGATTTTTGATATAAACAATTAAGGCAATTTTTCACATATTTTTTTAATAAAGCGTCTCATATGTGGAAACCAATACAAACGGGCTACTGAATCATATGTCTTATCGTACGCGAAATGGCCTATATCATCGTGATTTAAACGTAAAATTTGATACCTCGCTTCTTCTGGAACCACCCACCGCGGTCCAAAACCAGTTGATTTATAAACTATTCCACCTTTTAATTCGTACTGAGTAAAAATCTCTCTATTGTTTTGAACATCACCTGTCAATAAAATTTTCCTAATGTCCCTAATTTTTTTATTAGATTCTTGGGCGGCCAAAAGCCAATCGGTTTCTGTTATATTTATAAAATTTACACTTAATTTACTATTATGGGCCATGAACCTTTCGGCACCCCCATTCTCATCATCAGAGTCAGGTACCGGATTTCGGCTTAAGGCATCGGCGTGACGTAGTTGAGAGTTTGGCCGGTGTTTAATGTCATAGTCGTACTCATTTAAGTCCATAACCCAACGCCCGATTCTAGGATTAATTTCCGCTTTTTTAAATGTACTTACGACCGCCGAACAGTCTGTAAAAATTATAAATTTTCTTCCGAATAAATAGTGACGAAATTTCTGTATAGACATTACCACTGCCAGAGTTTCTAGTTCGAATGAATGATATTTTTGCTGTTCTTTTGTTGTTTGTTTACTATAATAAGCGACTGGATATTCTTTTCCGCTTTTCACTTGAATTAAAACACTTCCTATACCTATGCGACTAGCGTCGGTATACAGTCGAGTCTCTAAATTATTGTCAAAAATTTGCAAAACTGGTTTACTTATTAAAGTTGATTTCAAATATTCGAATGCATCTTGTTGCCGTTTTTCCCATTTCCAGTTTACGTCTTTATGCAAAAGCTCGCTTAACGGTTTTGATCTTTCTGCGTATTTATGGATAAATTTTCGAAAATAACTTGTTAAACCTAAAAACTGGCGAACATTGTGTACGTCTTGAGGTGTAGGGAATCGTTCAACGGCACTTATTTTACTATCTGTAGGTCGCAGGGACGAATTTGAAATCTCATAACCTAAAAATTCAATTTTTTGTTGTAGAAAGTAACATTTGTCTAATTTAAAAGTCAACCCATAATTTTGAAAAAGCTGTAAAACTTCTCCCAATATGCTCAATACTTCTTCAATCGTTTTTCCCGGAATTAAAATATCGTCTAGATAAACTAAAACTTTCTTAAATCTCAAATTCCCTAATATTTTGTTTATGATTTTCTGAAAAACCGATGGCGCATTTGTTAGGCCAAAAGGTACTTTAAGGAATTCGTAAAGACCATCTTGCGTAATAAATGCCGTTTTATGTATGGAGTCTTCCGCTACTTTTATCTGATAATATCCTGACGCCAGATCTAGACTGCAAAAATATTTATATCCGGATAATCGATCGATCTGATCCTCTATTAAAGGTAGAGGATTTTTATTCGGAACCGTATATTTATTTAAACTTCTATAATCTACACATAATCTGGGTTCCCCATTTTTCTTAGTAACCAATAAGACTGGACTAGCGTAAGCAGAGTCTGATTCTCTAATAATTCCGTGTTTTAAAAGCTCTTCTATGATATTACGTATTATTTCGCGTTCTTTTTCGGGATATCTTCTTGCCCTATGAGTTATAGGGACATTTGTTGTCAAATCTATGCGCATTTCTTCAGTACAAGTGCCAACATCAAAACTGTTAATTGCAAAAGAGTTTTTGAATTGATTTAATAACTTTAAAAGCGAGCACTCCGCCACTGGGTCATTAATACCAATTTTAACGTTTGTTTTATCTAAAACTAGACCGATAGTGCGAGTACTAAATTGAAGTTTCGAGCCAGATTTGAAGTAGGTAATATCATTGAGCTCTGTAAAGTTTTGACCTATTAGGATATCAACGTTTAAGATTTGTTTATATATTAAGTAAAATTTTATTCGTTTTTCGATGGAGTCAATGTTTACGTTGCCTTCGACATAATGAGAAACGCTTAGAGCTGTGTCTGAAAGAGTTTTTATATAAATAGTTGCTTTAAGCGGTTTTGGTTTAAAATCAAAAGATGAAATAATAGATTGATTAATCAATGAACATTCACTACCAAAGTCGATAAAACATTTTACGAGTCTGTTTTCGAGATAGATATTTTTTATATACTTTTGCATGGGTTTGTTAAAGGCAAATTTTTGTTGTCATAATGAACCATGATAGGTGACGAGTGCCTTGCAAGGTTGTCTCCGATTTGGACATTGACGTTTAATGTGCCCCCTTTGTTTGCAATGAAAACAACTCATCAAAGCCTGTGTAGAAGCTTGTCTTGTCTTTTGCATATTTAGATTTTGTTCTACGGCAACATTGGAATTAGCTATTTCTGGCATATCCAATTTTTCATCAAAAGTTTTTAAATATCGTGCTAATTTGGCAGGATTAGTGATTTCGGAAGTTTCTACTGAAAATTTAATTTGCTGATCTTTAATTCCCCCCATTATTAAATTAACTTTATCTGCATCGGTTATAAGCAATTTCATTTTGTTAATTAGAGCCAATTTTTCAAAACAATATTCGTACAGGCTTTGATTAAGTTTTGGAACACACTTCAGCATTTTTGTCATATCTGCATGTAAATTTCTTTTAGATATAAACTGATTTCGCAATAGGTCTTTCCATTCGACCCAGGTAAATATACGCGTCGTTAAACCTCGATACCAAGTCTCCGCTGAACCGCGCAATTTACTGAGGGCCAAATGGCAAGTAACTCGCTCATTCCAATTGTGAATAAAAGCATATTCATCTACAGCATTTAGCCATTCCACAATGTCATCGTTAACAGGGTTAAATTCATTTATTATATTAATATTAACTACCCCAGAATTATTTGATCTATCAGCAATTCCCTCAATACCTTTAAGTAAAGCCTGACTCAAGGAAAAAATAGACTCACTACCCTCCTGCTGGGAGTACTGCTTACTTGTAGACGCAATTGCTAAGGGAGGGGTGTAACTTCTTTCCTGGTGAACTGACCTACGCCGTCGGCTTACATATCCATTACTGGAACCACCACTTCGCGAACGGCTGCGAGCACTAGGGGTTACCGAACGATCCCTCCGCCTGTCACTGATTGACAGATGCCGATGCATGATGATTATTATTATTATTATTATTTTAAAAGCGTCTTTTCTTAGTGGATATAATTGCGAACGAACAAGCACGGAGTTTCAAATTCCACTTCTGATGTTATCTTTAAAAATTAACAGTAAAATTACTAACTTTAAGACAAGAAATTTATTAAAAATACTAAAATACAAGCTAGCCCTAATCTCTTAAGACAAACGTTCAAGAGCCCGTCTAATATCGACTGCCTGGTCGTTCTCGTCCCGGTTCCCAGTCACCTTTCCGTAATTCGATAGCCACTAAATAAACAGTCTTATTATTTATGGGTTCTCCACTCAAAGTTGGCTTGACTAGCCGAGGCGTCGATAACAGAATAATATTTATATGCTAAATTTGGATCAATGAATGATTTCGTTGAATTACTATCAATTAAAAATTTTAAATTACATTTGGGAAATACAATATATGACAATTCACTGGTGTTAGTATTGTTAAAAGATATTATTTCAGGTGTTACCTTTCTGGGTTCTTGTGAATAACCTCCTGAAAATTTGGGTCATTAGGTACTACACGAATCATATGTTATTGAATCAGATGATTCTGAATCATGATCTATGACATTAAATTGTTCATCTAATGGTTGCATTTCTTGTGTGTCAAAATTATAATATTCATCTGCATAGTTTTGTTCAATATTATCAGCATAATATTGTTGAGAATCAATAATGTCGGTATTATAAGTTCTTCTGCTATAAAATTAGCAGGTTGGTTAGGTCGCTGTTGAAAATTATTTCTTTGAAAAGCTTGTTGACCTATATTTGGTTTAAAAGTATTATTTGTTTGCCTAGTTGTGGTACTCATTGGAGTTGGTGGTGGCAATTGTTTATTTGGGTTTGGTCTGAATACATTTGTACTTCGATATCGATTTCCGAATACTTGTGCATTTGTTGGAAATGCTGAGATGGAAAAGATGGTTTGTTCATGAATTGGTTATGTGGTGTGTGCGTGTTAAATGTATTAAACGGTGTAAAATGTTGGTTATTTATTGGTCTAAATTGCGGTACATAATGTTGATTATTCATTGGTCTAAATTGCGGTGTAGGTTGTTTATGATTAGGTATTTTTGATATATTTTGGAAATATTGCGTATTATATTCCTCAGTAACAAATTGCAATGCTTCCGGTAAATCTCTTGGACGCATACAACGAATTGTAGTTCCTAACGGTTCTTTTAAACGGGATAAAAATGTTTTTAATGCTAAATTATTATAAAGATTTCTTTTTAGAAGTTTAGCAGCATCATTTATTTCATGTATATCTACATAAGAACAAAGTAGATTTAATATATGCAAAATTCTATCATAGAACTGATTAGGTTTTTCGTTAATTTGTTGCCTAAGCATAACAAGATCTCTATTTAAGCAAGCTTCATCGCGTTGATCTGCAAAATGTCTACTTAAAGTATTCTTTAATTCATCCCAAGTTGTAACAGTTTGGGTTCCTAATATTAATTTCGCAGTTCCGGTTAATTTACCGATAATGCAATTTAGCAAGTATATATTTTGAAAGTTTGTTGGTTCATTTGCTTTATAAAATGTATCGACAAGACTTTGACAAACAGCTAAATATCTATTCAAATCATTTGGGTTACCGTCAAATTCCGGTACGCATTTTAAATACTCTGGTTTGAATTGAGCCATTGTACAAATATTACTTGTAGGAAAAGTTGTACTATTTTGTAAAATTATATTATCAATCCTATTTGATGTACCTGCGGTACTGTTTTCTTCAATATTATTTTCTGATAAAACTTGATTAACTAGTTTAATTACTTCTTCTGATTGAGAAGCAGAGTCAGTTGAAGGCGTTAATTGTAAATTAACGTTGCTTAGTTTGTTAATAATATCGTTAACGTCAGACATAAATATCAATTGCACTTACACACTAATGACGACAAACAGGAACATCTTCTATAAGGTCAGGCTTCTGGTTGGCGATTTGGTCCTCCCAAAATATCCTGGTCCTTGCGAGAATTGGGCGAATTGGATCCAACCTCCGATTACTCTAAGGTAGCAGGTTCACGATGAACTGAGGTTTTCGGTTTCTGGAAATCCACTCTGACACCTCACAGCAAACAATTGATGTTAATTTTTAGATTCTTTTTCGGCGAAATGATCGATTATGTGACGATAATCAATCCCGAAAAATCCGAACGACTGCGCTAGTTAACTACTCGATGTTCCACGAAGTCTTTTTAAAAAAAATTTATTTCAAAATTAATTAATTATTATACAATGTTAACGCTTAGGTAATTATCAACTGACTGACTCGTCTGCTGTGAAACAATAATTGTTATAATCTATATTAATATATAAAACAAAGTCGGG
This sequence comes from Pissodes strobi, assembly GCA_016904865.1. NCBI lineage: Eukaryota > Metazoa > Arthropoda > Insecta > Coleoptera > Curculionidae > Pissodes > Pissodes strobi. The sequence continues at coordinate 1,546 of MU187844.1, read as the reverse complement.
TTAGTTACACCACTTATAACTCAAGTACGGCTGAACCGATTTTTATGATCTTTGGTTTGTTGGATTTGTCTCCGCCCCGAATAACAGAATAACTATTAAAATATGGGAAAGATTCTCGGATAAAAAATTATACAAAAAATAAGTTATAAATTAGGCTTGGAACTCCGTCATCTTCCGCAATTGACAGCTCATGTCACGCACGATTATAATTTTTAGTAATAGATGATGTCCACTGCAAATCAGTGACATACTACACATTATAGGATAGAAATTCAACGGAAAATAGTGGGAAAGTAGCATATTCAAATCTAGAAAGATAATGAAATACATAGAAAATACTTGAATCGAAATATAAAAAATTATAGAGAATAAATGACAACGACTCTCAAATCGATTGGTCTCAATCATTCCAGATCTTACTTTTATTGAATTTTTATTTTCTTTATATATATTATCCTAATAAATTGTTGAAATTAAAATCATAAATTTAATTTAGCTAAAAGTTAACAACACGTTCATTGACTGTTAGGCGGTAGGAAGTTCGCCGGGTCAGCTAGTATAAAATAAAAGCAATGTCAGCAGAATTAGTCTCTATCTCGTGGTAGTGGTTACATAACTCATTTGAAAGATCTTTTCCCAACTGATCAAAAACTTTATTCAAACTGACCTAGCGTGTTGTGTTTTTACTTGCCAATTCTAATTCAAACCATATTGACAAATTTTTGGACAAATGCTCCATATTCCCTAATGCAATAATAAGTATGTCAATATTACTGGTTCTGATTATAATGTTAAAACTATCGGGCATTTTATGGACATGAAAAATGATCCGGCATCTTCATGTTTACAATACAACGTGTCATCCACCTCCCTAATGACATGTCCATCTGCGTTTCGAAATGTGTAGCAGGTGTCTTCACAATGTAAACGTATAAGTTTGCTCCCGAAAATATCAGCCAAATGATTAGATGTCCAGTACTCTACCAAAAATTTAACTAATGGTATTTTAAAATTATCGTTTCTGAGTGCCTTCATGAAGTCTGCGGGCCTTTTTTGTTCTTCGCCTGTTATAGCATATGAATCGGTCCTACTCACGTCTGCAGCACTCTTTTGCCATTTGCCATCCTTATTAGAAGGTGAAACAAATTTATCAAAAATTAGTAATAAATTTGTTTCACTCTTTATTAAAGATGGCGAACGGCAAACGAGGGCTGCAGACGTGAATAGGCCCGATTCATATGCTATAACAGGCGAAGAACAAAAAAGGCCTGCAGACTTCATGAAGGCACTCAGAAACGATCATTTTAAAATAGCATTAGTTCAATTTTTGGTAGAATACTGGACATCTAATCATTTGGCTGATATTTTTGGAAGCAAAATTATACGTTTAAATTGTGAAGAGAATTGCTACACATTTTGAAACGCAGATGGACATGTCATTAGGGAGGTGGATGACACGTTGTATTGTAAATATGAAGAAGCCGATACTAGGATCATTTTTCATTCTTACCCTGGAATTGATTGCCTTTGGCTCCACAAATGATTG
>MU187843.1:90077-111216 GCA_016904865.1 Pissodes strobi | reverse complement strand
GCCATGGGATATGGCCCATCAAATCCCATCGTCCTCCCCCAGGCTGGAGAACACCGAAGTACAAAATCTGGAGCTGATCAATGATAGTTTGTGACAAGAAGTGCTGCATTGTATTAGCTGGCAGGAATGCCAAACTGGTGGGAGTAGTTTGATTATGGGGAGTGACGCCCCCGCCATTCCGAATTGCCATGGGATATGGCACATCAAATCCCATCGTCCTCCCCCAGGCTGGGGAACACCGAAGTACAAAGTCTGGAGCTGATCAATGACTGTTTGTGACAAGAAGTGCTGCATTGTATTATCTGGCAGGAATGTCAAACTAGTGGGAGTAGTTTGATTACGGGGAGAGACGCCCCCGCCATTCCGAGTTGCCATGGGATATGGCCCATCAAATCCCATCGTCCTCCCCTAGGCTGGAGAACACTGAAGTACAAATTTTGGAGCTGATCACTGGGCAGTGACTCAACAAAACCTATTTTTACCCCTGTCAGACTAGGGATCACCAAAGCAAAGAGTCTGAGGCCGATGCATCCAGTGGAAGCGGCCCTAGGTGGCAGATGCATACGCCTACTCGCATCGTCCGGTGAATGACTACCCCACCAGAACTGGGAAGCGCAAAGTGGTTTTCCCAAAACACGTTCCGTTTCCGCGCTGGCGGTTCCGGGTTTCACAGTAGGAATATAATAATATGGACATGATGGTGCTTCCGGAGGTAAACTCCCCGGCCATTCGGATCTCCGGGCACTGGGTGGCCCTGGGAGCCCTTCATTCTGCATTTCACAGACAGCAAAGATACCAAACCAATTTAGAATTGATTTCTGCAACATAAGAGGCCTAAATACAAACATATATTCGATACACCAACATCTACAAGCAAATAGACCACACATACTAGCCCTTACAGAATCACAAGTATGTTCTACAACAAAAACAGTGATCTGCCCCTATTCTGGTTACGACTTGCATACCCGATTTAGACATAAGTTCGGAATATGCCTTTTTGTCCGAAGCGACCTTTCATGTCACCGCGAGGAAACACTCGAACCGAACAACCTTGACGTCATGTCGCTCAAGTTTGTGAATTGCCACTCATGCAGAAGGATCCACCCTTGCCTCGCAAAATCTGGCATTACAATTCTGCAGACTATGACGATCTAAGGGAGTTCTACCTGGATTTTGTTTGGCTCGACGTCTGCTTTGGCGCTGACGACCTGTCAGTCTGCTGCGAAAAGATCACGCAAGTAATCTCCCCAGGAATGGAAGCATACATCCCAAATTCCATCAAGTTACCATCAAAAGTAAAGCCCTGGTTCGACAGAAGATGCGGAAGAGCTGTGGGTAGGAAACAGCAAGCCTACAAGTACTGGCAGCAAAATCAGACCGCTGAAAACCGCTATTATTTTGTCGAAGCGAGAAACGAATGCAACCGTGTTATCGACGAAACTAAGGACCAACTTAATCAAAGGATCAAGAATAAACTTTTGCAATGCCCCCGTGGCTTCAGGAATTCTGGTCGGTAGCAAAGGCAGTAAGTAACAACTTTACAGAAACGTCTCTCCCATCTTTGACAGACGAACGTGGCATCACGGCGACTACAGCCAAGGAAAAAGCAAACATGTTTGCCAAAATGTTTTCTTTGCACTCTACCTTAGACGTCCCCCAAGGCTAGACTCTCCCCACCATATCGAACATCAACACTATCATGGCAGAATTCAATTTTCATCACCGTGATATTCGTAAAATCCTTAAAAATCTAGATACGCAACAGGCGTCAGGACCGGATGGAAAACCTGCCATCGTGTTAAAGAAGCGCGCCAACGAACTAACACCGGTTTTTTTCCAGGCTTTTTTCCCTGTCTTACGGTAAAGGGATTTACCCATCTTCTTGGAAAGTCGCTCGAGTGCAACCTGTTCCAAAAAAAGGCGAGAAAACCACGCCCTCAAACTATCGTCCAATTGCCTTGCTTCCAATGATCTCCAAAGTCATGGAACGTGTAGTCAATCAGCAGCTACTCAAGTACGTCGAGAACAGCAAAATAATCAGCGAGAACCAATACGGCTTTCGCAAAGAAAGATCGACAGGAGATATATTGGCCTATGTCACTCATATATGGAGTAGGGAACTACGGAGGGTCTCGAGCGATTGCGTTGGATATTTCAAAGGCATTCGACAGAGTTTGGCATGACGGACTGCTCAACAAACTACGGTCCTTCGGACTGCCAGCCTCTCTCTGCAGCTGGATTGCCAGTTTCCTTAAGAGCCGATCTCTGCACGTTGTAGTCGATGGACACATCTCGGACACATTCACCATCAACGCGGGCGTGCCTCGGGCGCAATACTTTCACCAACTTCGTTCCTAATCTATATTAATGATCTGCTGACCGAAACAAATATTCCTTTTTACAGTTGTGCAGATAACAGTACCCTTGTCTCACACTTTAGATCAGAAAGCTCATACCAGCAGCTGAGACTCATCACCACCGACAGGAGCAGATTACAGCAATTAATCAAGACCTGGAGAAAGTTCAAACTTGGTTCGACCGAAATTTGTTCCAGTACAATGCAGCAAAGACCCAAGCAGCAACGTTTACCAAGAGGGCCAAAACAGCGGGCTCTGACATAATTATGGCAGGGTCGACCATTCCTTCATCCTCGTCAATCGGACTACCGAGTATCTCGTTCAACAGCAATATGTCCTGGCATGACCACGTTGCCAACATCGCAAAATCACCCTCCCAGAAGCTTGGTGCGCTATTTCGCAACAAAAAACTCTATACACCGTAGCAGTTACTCTTGCTCTACAAAGCGCAAATAAGGCCGTGCTTAGAATATTGCTTACATATCTGGGGGGCCGCACCAAAGCACACCCTAAAGCTGCTGAATTCCATTCAGAAGAGAGCTGTGCGTCTCTTCGGTGACCCGGAGTTAACCCGGAATCTAGATAGTCTGGAACACCGCAGACATGTAGCTGTGATATCTCTGTTTTACAGATACTTTCACGGCAGATGTTCCCAGGATTTGGTCCGCCTCATCCCGCCCCTGGCAGCTCCTGTCAGACAGTCACGACAGACGGCAAGAGCGCACCAGTTCGTTGTACAACTGGAAACAGCTAGAACATCGCATTACAAGAACTCCTTTGTCTGGCGCACTGTATCACTCTGGAACTCACTCCCAGGACATCTGTTTCCCACTACTTACGACTTACAAATATTCAAGAGCCGTGTCAATCAACATCTTCGCACACACACCGCTCGTCGAGCGCCATAGGGTCTCCCTTTAGAGTGTGTGCCACTGCCATAAAAAAACTAGCCATATTCCAGGATGAAATTAACGCCATAGGAAGATGTGCGCAATGCATTTATCAGGTAGTAAAGCAGCCATTAAAGCGCTGAGCTCACCAACAACCAGCTCCATATTGGTATGGGAATATAGGCTAAGCAAACTAGACAAACTATTAAACTATCCCTTGAATGTATATAAGGACACCCTGGGAGAGAATGTAACGAAAAAATAGACTAATTGGCAAAAGTAGGAGCACAAACTCCGCTTTTAGGACTGGTTGCTTCTGTGGCATAAGAATGCACAACTACAAGGAAAAGTTCATGAAAGAAGAGAGAACCAAACGAATCAGTCTATGGGAATGTTTTCCAGGGTTAAGACAATCAAAAATGTTTCTAGGCCCCCCTCACCAAGGAGGATCAAAAAGCCGTTTAACACGGATTAGGAACAGTCTCCGCATCCTCACCGTCTTTCTTACTGCCGGTTGAGCAGGAGAGAATAAAAGTTGAAAACGATGACAGTTCGCGTTCTGTGAGGATAGAAAGGAAGCCCTGGATTATCTTCTCACGGAGTATAAGGCGGTCATAAACAGGCAAATGGCCTGCTTCTGGTGCCGCATCGTCGAGCTGGAGGAACTTCGATCCATAGAACTCTCCAGACTACTTCCTTTAATCAAAACACTAAAGTTGGATGAGGTACTCTGGTTGAGAATTCCATTAACGGAAGTACCAAGTAAAGAAGACACAATAGATCTATACAGGTCGTGTACTAATACCCACCAAGTTCATTCATTCAATACCAGGAATGGAAAATTTTTGGACAAATTAGATGTACTCTTTGCCATACAATCAGTAATAATGGTAAATTTACCTACATGAGAAGAAATGATGATATAGTATGCAGCCATACCTCGGGCAAAATACTCGAGGATTTTAGGCCCGCTAGTTCGCATTTTTCCCCATTCTTGTGAACATTTCAATCGTTTGATTAAAAATATCAAAATCTTCTAATATATCGTTGTCCTTTTGTCAGAATCACAAAAATAGCACTTACTCCCGAATATTAGTAGAAGCGAAAAGAAAATTGCAACATGGATAGTCTACCTTACAAATGTTTGCTTAATGTTCCACTTATATTTTAAAATCTTCATACAATAGAGCCGCTTGTTCTGGCTCCAGGATGTAAACAGCGCCCTACTAGTTTAGTGACCCTAACGAAGCTGAAAAACGAACGGCGAGGATGCGCGGTTGACGTCTCGAGGAATAAATCTGCCCCCGTTGTCATGAACGAACGAATCTAAAAATGAAAATGGCTACTAAATGCAGTAAAATAATAAAAAGCTCTTTCAGAATTGTTAAGTTTTGAATTGACTTCGACAAGATGGCGTTAGGGTAACTAAACTAGCACTTGTGTTGCTTACACTCTGGAGCCAGAGCAAGCGGCTCTGTTTTATGAAGATTTACAAATATAAGTGGAGCAACAGGCAAACATTTGTAAGGTAAACATGAATCCTTCGCAAAAATAAGAACATATCTACATCAAAGGATACTCTAACCAAAGTACCGCAAAAATATTTACAATCGACGAATCATTATTACGAAAAAGATTAAGGCGGAATTTTGGAGTAATTTCCGTTAGCAAGACTTAGATAACAAACATACCTGCGCAAAAAAAATTGGACCGAGAGTCAATATGGTGTTAGTTTCGGATAGTTGAGTTAAATTCAGTTTAGTCAAATTATTACTTGTTGATAATCTGGCAGAACTTATATGCCAGCCGTGCATAGAGCATTGAGTAGTATAAGGACGGTGCCAAAAAAGATCCCCAGAGTCATCGCAGATAAATTCAAGAAAAGTGCAAATAAAAGTCTTCTCAAGACTGCCAGCTTATAACTAAGTACATTCAGAATAATTTTTTAAAGGGAGAATACAAAAGAAGAACTGATGCATAATGGCACATTGTCTGTAATATTTCAAACCGAAGATACGTCCAAAATTATCTTCATATTACACTGTATTTATTAACTTCCTGCAAATAAATCCACATCTGTTTCTTGACCACATGTCCTTATTCCAATAGATCAGTCATTAAGATAAAAAAAGAGACTTTATCTGGCCGAATGTATTACAAACTTGTGTTTGTAACTTTCTATATGTTTTGTTACATTCTGTTAGAATACACATTGCCATATAACAAATCCTATACAATTTTTACTTAAATCGACTGATTTAGCTGATAGTTAATGGACATTTATTGCAATATTTTAAAGGAAAATACAAAGGTTTTAAATTTCCATAATTTAATTTAATAAAACCGTGACATACTTACATTACGGCACACGGTGCCTTTTTCAAACGGGCTAACTACAACTGTGGAAAAATACAGTAAAATAACCTAAGAGACCATAAAACTAAAGGTATGGTAGACGATATTATAACATGCTTTGCAGGCACTGATAGACAATTAGGCCTATTTCTATGATTCATCAATAATCTACACCCAAAACTCAAATTCACTATCGAATTAGAAGATAATAAATCGATTAATTTTTTAGATATAATCATTACCAACAAAAATGATATCCATGAATTTTCAATTTTCCATAAACCCTCATACACAGTTGTTCATAATAAATCTAATCATCCATATTCCCATAAAATGGCAGCTTTTAATTCATGTGTATGTAGGCTTTTAAATGTTCCACTATCAGAAAGAAATTATAGAAAATAACTTAATATCATTAAACAGGTTGCAGTTAATAACGGATACAGTGCTAGTATAATAGATAGTTTACTTAAGAAAAAATCTTTTAAAATGACAATAAACTTCTATCAAAGAACCAATAATACACCTGACCAAATATTGAAATCCGTCCAAACGTATTTCAAAAACCCTCTCCAAAAATAAGATAAAAACTGCTTTTAGAACCAAATAATTTAGACAAACTTATTAAAAATGACAGTTGTTGTTACTTTTTACCTTCCTTCATTATCAAATATTAATAGCAAAAATACTTGCCCATATTATTTACCTAATATACTCAGTGACAAAGAAAATAGAACACCCAGTAAAAATTAATTAAATCTCATTATATTTCATATATAGCTAGGCAATAATAGTAGAAGCATATGATAACACTTTGGAAGAGAAATATTGGTTGTATACCTGGCTTTCGTTAATAATGTGTTGGACCACCTCGATGCTGAATACACTCATTGATACGTCGGGGCATGGTTTCGATGAGGTGATTTATGTCTCCTTGGGGTACCTCATTTCAAGGTATCTATACCTCGTTTCGAAGAGCAGCTAGCGTTTGTGGAGGATGCGGTAAGGAGGTCAATCGTCGCCCCATGATATCCCACACATGCTCAATTGGTGATAGATCTGGAGACCTAAGGGGTCAAGGAAGAAGGTTAACTTGTGCGTTGTTTAGGTAGTCCATAGTTACTCTGGCAACATGTGGACGGGCATTGCCTTGTTGGAAAATAGGGTTTTCAAGCGTTTGGAGAAATGGTAAAAGGTGAAGTTCCACTATTTCCTGAATATAGCGTTGCGCCGTCATACTGCCTCTAATGAAAACTAGGGGTGACCTAGTACCATATGCAATGGCGCCCCAAACCATAACACCTACAGCATGGTGCGCATACCTTTCAACCGAAAACTGTATATGGCGTCTCTCTCCACGACGCCTTCTGACCCGTGTTCGCCCGTCATGCATACCTAAGCAGATCCGAGACACATCGCTAAAAACAATACTACTCTATGCATCGTTCCAATTTTGTCGTTCTCTACACCAATCAAGGCGATGACGACGGTGCTCGGCTGTAAGGGGTAACACTAAATGGGGACGATATGAAAAAAGGCCAAACGATCTGATTCGTCGGTAAACTATTGGCATAGTAACAAGTCTTCCGTGTCCATCAAACCATTGATTTGCGACAGCTACCGAACTACTGATACGATCTCTTAAAGCTAACTGTCTGAGACGACGATCGATATGTTCACTGGTAGATCTAACACGGCCAGTGCCCCTAGCTCGAGGTTCACGGCTCCCAATGAAGTATGCACGATAACAATTCATTACTGTACAAACGCTTCTTTGTACCCCTTCCGCAATATCACGAAAAGACATTCCTGATTCTGGTAGTCTGCAAATAGACCTCGCTCAAACTCACTAAGTTGCCTAAATTTTGCTCGCTTGCGTACTCTCGGCATTTTAAACTTAAACAGATTAAATAAACATCGTTATTTTCACTGCAGCACAATAAACATTATTAAATAACTCTTCTTGGATTTTATCAGCAGGAATTATTCAAAAAAAAAATATTGTGGATTTATTACTCTTGCAATACCAAACATATATACAAATTATTATTAAATTTAATTAATTTTTACTGGGTGTTCTATTTTCTTTCACTGAGTATATTAGTTGGGATTTTTATACCTTTAGGTTTATGGTCTCCTTTCTGTCACCTACTTAGGATATTTTATTCTATTTTTGCACAGCTGTAGTTAGTCCGTTTGAAAAAGTCACCGTGTGCCGAAACATATGTCACGGTTTTGTTAAACTAAAATGTGGACATTTTAAACCTTTAAAATATTTCAATGTTTACTTATTATTACAACGGTCTTTCATATAATTACCTAATTCACTAGGCAAACGTAAGTCCTCTCATTACATATAGTTATGTTAAGACCTTTTTGTCGATATTTTATATTTCGATTTGATATAACGAGCTTCACCTATTTCGGGATAGGTAAAATTTATCCAATAATGTTACGAGTTAAGTGTCCTGTTATCTGAATACAGATTTCCATTTAATTTTTTTTTATTAAGCACGCATCATAATCAACGATTATCGCACGCTGCAGCGTGCTTAAAATGATGTTTATGATGCGCCTACTTTTTTAAAGGTTGCTATAGAAACACTTGATCATGTCAAATGTGACAGATTAATATATTCGTCAATATATCCCTTAAGTTTAATATTTAAAACATTTTTGAGATTATGATGCATTCGTAATAAAAAATACCGTATGATATACGTGTATAAGATGCCTTTAAAGCCCTTGCGACTTACAAAACACTCCGCTGCGCGTCGTGTTTTGAAATATGTCGCGCGTGCTTTAAAGGCCCACTTATACACTTATATCATAATATACTATTATCATTCCCTAGAAGGTAAAATTTCCATCTGCATTGCAGCCATACATATTTCTCTTCTTGCTGCCGACATGAAATTTTAAATAATTCTCGACCCTTTTTGAACCGAAATAATTTTTGGTCGATTGTTTAACTGAAAGTATTTCTCGTCCCTTTTATAAATACATCACCTTACCTATGGAACAGACGATGCTCAAGTTGAAGATGATGGGCGTAGAATTTATCTATGATATAGCAATAGTCCAAACTATGCTGAATATAATCAGACCAAAAACTGCTCAAAATGTGGCCAGATATATAAACCGAGAAGTCGAAAGGCATTCAATATCTAAGGTTCCATACCATATTCGGAAATAATTGAAATTTGAACATGAAAATTAATTTATGCATGCAATGGATCAATACATGCGTTTAGAAAAGCTTCAGCAGCATTACTTGCAAGTGCTTCAGGTGCTGATATTTTCGATTTGGAGTGGAATATGTCGTCGACCCTGAATTTCAAACAAACTAACATAAGACACAGCATGTCATTTTATCAGAAAATTTACGATTTTGTTCCCTTATCAATCGATTTTGAGATTTACGTGTTCAGCTCGTTAATCATAAACAATTTTAAAAGCTAACAAGAGATATAAAGGTGTAATGGACTGATAACACTCATAGTTGCGATCGAGGAATTCATTGGCATTTCTATTTTACTCAACAACTTCTTGACTGGTAATCGATTGGTGAATCAAACCGTAAAACATTGCAGAAGCCAAATTCGTATAACATTACCCTTTTTCTTCCTGGCGTTTTTTCAAGCCATTGCAATTTTACACTAGATTAGCTTGGCATTTATGTGGGAATCATTTTATATTAGCAAGTTAGGTACTTCTCAGTCACGACTCTGAAATTAATCATTAACAATTCATGAGTAATTATCTCGCAATTTTCGTCACAAAATATTTTGATACGACATTCAAATTCCCGGATGAAGAGATATTAATAAGAGCCTTCAATCAATCATATTTTATGAAGTCAAGTTTCAGCTGTTCAATTCCAAGCTGTGTTAATCCTCTAACTGAATGCAATAAATGGGATAAAGATGTCGTGTTTAAACTACAAATATAAAAAATATTGAGTTTTGCGCACTGTTTTTTTTTTGTCATTTCCTTAAGAATATCACTAAATGTATAATTTTTCAAGTAAAACCTAAACACAAATTTATAGCTTCTCGAGTGGGACATTGAAGAGAAAATTGAGTCAGTGAACTAAAACAGAGTTTTATCCACAATATCGAAACAGAATATTTGCACTCGACGCGCGTTTCGCTAACCATGTTAGCATCATCAGGAGATGATGCTAACATGATTTGAGTTTTAATCATCTCCTGATGATGCTAACATGGTTAGCGAAACGCGCGTCGAGTGCAAATATTCTGTTTCGGTATTGTGGATAAAACTCTGTTTTAGTGCATGTTGCCGAAGGTTCCAAACCCCAACGTAGAGTCAGTGAACATTTCGCAAAGCTGGGCGAAAACTGACCGGGTGGAGTGAGCTGATGAAGATCTCTCAGTTGGAGCTATCGGAAAATCCATGCTGTTACATCGTATCCCAAGATATCTTCTCGCGCTCAAAAAGGGCTATCATAACTATGCGAAAGCTTTTTATTTTAAGAAAACTAAATATTATCTGGGTACTGTTAGCACTCATAAAGCATTGATCAACTAGATTAATGGAGTATGATACGTTGCTATGGTCAATTAAAAAAATCTTTTGATACTAGTAAATTTATTTGTCAAAAACGTGTCCATTGGTGAAAATGAAAAAAATAGATGTTGGGAAAGCCACCGGAGAGGCTATAAGGCATCTGCTACCCTCAAAATCTCGCCATCTATATGAGAAAAAATATATAGACTTTAAAGAATAATATGAAGAACAAAGCGTGAATAGGTTCACAGAAGAAAAGTTGATGATTCTAGAGGCTAATGTCGATATTAGCAAATACAGTAAACTTACAGCATTTTTAAAAATGATGGTCATAAACCAGATAAGTAAATGAAACTGTTTAATGTATAAGGTACCTACCTAATTACTATGAATCTTTTATTACAGTATGTTTAATAAACATCATGAATTTATAATTTTTATTTAAAATAAAAGCCTGATAGCGCAATCTTCCACATTTAAAATATGCTGTAAATTCACTAGTAATTAGATCGAAGCAGCGTCTCTGGCGGTCCACATCTTTGCACCAAGATGATTCTTCTATTGCGTAGCTACCATGTTCTTTTGTTTATTGTTTACTCAACACAAGCCCACATTGGATGAAATAGTCAAAGCAAACATGTACCCTGTATTATTAAACTTGTGTTAACTATATAAACTCATGAGACCTCTACCTATATTAGTTTAAACTAATATTAGTCTGACAGACTAACTATTTGACCAAAGTCACTTACCTCCCAAATTAGTTTAAAATCCTGTTGTTCGACTCTGAGCAATTCGCAGGTGGTTTGTGTAACGACAGTAGTGTCCCTTGGCAAATCTTGAAGTATAGATTCTCCAAAGGTCGCCCCAACTCCCAGCGTACATAATGTTACGGTGTTCTGGAAAGGAAATGCTTGTTAGATGTAATTGTCAAGGCAAGACGACAGACAAATCGTCTAATTGGTTTTAGTAACTTTAAGGGCCTGTAAATGGAGTTCCAGAAAATGTTATTGCGTAATGAAAATGTTATTATAGGAACATGTAAGTTATTTCTACATAGGTAGTCATGTCCAGGAAAGAAATATGTAAATCGAAGTATAGTAATAGAAATGATTGGCCAACTATGATGATCGCTAAAGACCGGATTATATGCAAACAAAATGCTTAAGAATATGCGCAAATATTAAAAAAAATTTTATGCAGGATAGATGCAAAAAATACATAAATATGCAATGATTATGCAGTAATAAAACGACTAAATATTGATCTTCTAATTTAAATTTTCACTAAATTAGGGGATTAAGTATTGATTAAAAATAAATTTAAGTTGTACAAACTTTATTAAATCACAAATACAATTTTCCTATATAAATTTATAACAAACTTATTATATATTAATATTAATTTGAAAAATATTATAAAACGCACTAGTTATTACGTGTGCTTAATTTTTTTCACATATGCTATTAGGTCATTGACCAACAGGAAGGTAGCTCTAATAATTTCCGCAATCCTATTTAATCCGTAAGCTGGGTAAGTTACATGATTTAATTTTCAAAAAATATTTTTAAATTTTCCATCGCTTGTCTTCCGATATGATTACATTGTAGTTTCTGAATCACCATCGATGGGTAGATATGTTTTTAAAGCATAAAATTTTTTATCTTCAAAACGAGCCTGCTATCGAACCTCGATGCTTACTCATTCTGTTTTCCGTATCCATCGATTACGTTGAAAAAACGTGCTCTGTGTTTGTGTTTGTGAAATAAAATGTCGAAAAGTAGGGAAAATATATTGTCCAGTTCCTCGAGTAAGTGTTAACAAATTGTCTATATAGGACTAGGCCGGGGTGTAATATTTACGAACAAATATCTACGTACAATGATACAATGTACAGTTGATAAGTTGTATTGAGGTTTACGCTAAGTTCACTAATTACAACTAGACTATTTTAAATAATTAGAATAATTAAAAAACCTTGCATATAAGCCGAGGGCTTATTACATTCATAATCATTCAGTAAGGCGCAATACGTTGCTCAACCGAGAGAAATAGAGAATAAGGTACATAGACGACGGCGTTGTAATATTTGCGTACGAATAGCACTCGATCAAAAAATTCGTCTTGCCGTGGACATAGAAAAAGAATACGTCCAAGCCGAGGGCTTCGCAATACAAAAAATTCTTAGTATTATTCTTATTATAAATTATTAATTGGTTAAGCCTATGGTCGAGGACCTAACTATTCGACTTCCCCACAAAGAATTGGTTAGATTGAGTTAGATAGTGCATAGGCCGAGGGCCTTATAATTTGCTTATAAATAGCACTCAATCGAAAAATTCTTGCCGAGGGCATAGAAAAAGGATAGGTTTAGGCCGAGGGCTTCGCAAAACAAAACATTCTTAATATTATTTTTATTATAAATTATTAATTTATTAAGCCTAGGGTCGATTACCTAACTATTCGACTTCCCCACAAAGAATTGATTACATTGAGTTAGATAGTCCATAGGCCGAGGGCCTATAATTTGCATACAAATAGCACTCAATCGAAAAATTCTTGCCGAGGGTAGAGCAAAAGAATATGTTTAGACCGAGGGCTTCGCAATACAAAACATTCTTAATATTATTTTTATTTAAAATTTTAATTGATTAAGCTTAGGGTCGAGGACCTAACTATTCGACTTCCCTACAAAGAGTTAGTTAGATTGAATTAGATATTGCATAGGTCGAGGGCCTGATAATTTGCACTCAATCGAAAAATTCAGAATGAGTTAGATAGTGCATAGGCCGAGGGCCTTATAATTTGCATACAAATGGCAGTCAATCGAAAACTTCTTGCCGAGGGCATAGAAAAAGGATAGGTCTAGGCCGAGGGCTTCGCAATAAAAACATTCTTAATATTATTTTTATTATAATTTATTAATTGATTAAGCCTAGAGCCGAGAACCTACCTATTCGACTTCTCTACTAAAAGTTGGCTATTGACTTACTAAGAAGTGATCGTTTATTATGCCAACTCCAAACTTGTCACAGCCAAATGATAATCAGATACACTTGTGTGTATAATATTTCCCCTGTTTATGCAGCAATAATCAATTCCAATAGGGACAAAAAACAGTATATATTTCTAATATGGTCCTGGACCTATTTAATAAAAATTCCTATCGTGGACTGGCTCCTCTATTGTATGCAAAATAGCTGTATATTTTACAGGGTGTTAGTTGTTTTGACTAAAATATTACCCGCAGACTATTGTCTGCAACATAGCTGCATACCTTACAGGGTGTTATGGCAAAACATATTTGGAATTAAGGCCGTGGGCCATATTTTCTGAGGGATAGCCGTGGGCTATTCAGTAAATTCTATCATCACTTGAGCGATTAAAAGGCTGTGAGCCAACAGTATATATTTTGATATGGTCGTGGACCTATTTAATTAAGATTGCAATCATGGACTCCTTATTGTCTGCAAAATATCTGCATACTTTACAGGGTGTAAATGGTTTTGACTAAATTATCCCCTGAAGACTATTGTCTGCAAAACAGCTGTATATTTTACAGGGTGTTAGTTATTTGACTTAATATCTCCCGCACATTATTTTGTGCAAATTTAATTATTTGCAAAGGTTCCTACAACACCAATTGGCGTATGGGCCAACAGCTGTAGGAGCAGTTAGCTAACAACACCAGCCATTTGTCATGCTTGGCTGATGCACTTTACTGTTTTGGAATGTGCATGATACTCCTAAATGATTTAAGATTTATTATAAATACAGAAAAATTCAGTTAATACCATCATAAAAATTACTTACATAGGATACTTAGGACTTAATTCAGAGGACCGTGTCCTCGACCGTTTCTTTACCTCTTAAGAAAATTAATTCAATAAAAGAGGCAATTTAAAAAATATGTTAACAAGACAGGTACTACAATTCGAGATTTTGCAAAAATTATTGGTGTTTTGGTAGCAGCGACTCCAGCCGTTTCTCGGAGTCGTCATCGTATCAAAAGACAAGAGCGCGCAAAATTTAAAGCCTTAATAGGAAAGTCGTACGATGACAGAATATTAATTTCAAAAGATACAAAGCAAATTATTAGCTGGTGGATAGACAATCTAGAATATACTGTAAATATGAAGTCTAGTATGTTTTCATTGGAATTTTGTTTTTTTTTCTTATGCGTCTGCGTCTCCTACAGGCTATTGTAACGGCCAAAAAGGTCGCGCGTTTTGGGAAGAAGCCGACAAGTCTAAGCATATTAATTACCTTGAAATTAAAGTTGCTTGTCATGGCTTACAATTATTTACTAAATCAAATGAAAATATTGGAGTCTTACTTAGAATCGATAATAAGACGGCAATATCCTGCATTAATCGTGGGGGAAGCATAAAATATCGAAACTTAACCAATATAACCTTTCAAATTGGAGGCTGGTGTGAACAAAACGTATAACACTCTTTTCATCTTATATCGCTTCAAAAGAAAAAAGAAAGCCGATATAGGCCAGTCATTAGATACATAAAAATAGTGTTTTGGTGCAAAAGGTTGCGGAGTTTTGAAACTTGGCAGAAATGCAAACTTGAAGGTTCTTAATATGCAGTTAAGTTTGCGACCTCGTGCGACCGCCGCTCGCGCCGCCATCTTGAAAAAATGGCGGTCTAAATCAGATTTTTGTGAATAACTTGTTTTCTGTAAGTTTTAGCAAAAGAAGTATTTGAAAGAAGTTGAAGAGAATAAATTTTGCTACAAAATAGCTCTGTAAAGTTTTTTTGTCAGGCCAATGGTTTTCGAGTTACAGGAAATAATAGGGTGCACTATTTTAAATCTAATAAAAGGTGGAATTAGTAAGGTTCGTTTACCAATATCCAACAAATTAGTTATAAATTACATTAAAACTGTTAATGCAGTTAGAAATATATATATCGATTTATCGATGTTTTAAAAGCATCATCTACCCCTTTTTAATACAATTTCGCTCTCTCGCTCCCCTCGAACATATCTACCCCGCTCCCAAAATATCAGTTATAAAAAAAGTTAATTATATGAAAAAAATTATTCAATAGTTAAAACAGTGAAATAATCAAGAATCTAGACATTGTCTTTAAAGAAGTCCAGACGAAGCTGTATAGTTTTCGGCATTTTTTAGCTGTCATAATAACTTAATAAGGCATTCTTCTAATAGATGTCGCTAGAAAACGCGTGTCGGTTAATTTAACGATATTATTAGCGTTTTAAGATCCTTTACACAAATAGTGCACTATGTAAAAATCGACCTCTCCTATTGGTCGATCCATCTCGTATTACAATCACCGATCTCCTATAATGGAGGTCGATTATTACAATATGTCTTCGTGATGCAATCAATTTCTGTCAAGAGGTCTCGTGGTGTAGAGGTTTAGACAGCTGGGTTCAATCCCCGTTGCTTTTTTTTATTTCTTTTTAAGATTACGTTTCTAAGCAGTTTTTCTTGATTTTGGGTATGTCTTGGGTTAGCACCTGGTTAGTTTCCTTTTCTTGAGCCCCCGAAGCGCGCGGAGGGCCATGCGGAATCAAATGTTTTGCAAGACAGTGGAGCGAATTGAGGTGCTGGGTGGGGTAAAAAGTTGTAGGTAAAGAAAATATTCAGTTTGCAAAGATGAATTTTGTTAAAAATGTGGTATTTTTATAGATATTCCAGTGGCGTAAAAAGGTTAGGGAAAAAGGGCCCCACTGTCTCGTTGCAGTTGCAACGAAACAAAACTGACTAAAGGCATGCTCAAAATGAAAAAAAAATCGGAGGATCCATCACATTTGAGCCGAAAAAAAAGCAAAAACACTAGAAATATAGGCAATACACACCCGAAAATATCTTTTTTTTTCATACTGTGCATGCCTTGAGTTAGTGTGGATTAGTTTAGTTCAGTTGCGCCCCCGGAACGAGCGTAGGGCCATGCGCGAAGTGAAATATTAGTAGAACCATAAAAGAGAATTAACTGCAACGGGAAAGTGGAGCTCTTTTTCCCTTTCCTTGTTAAGCCACTGGAATGTTTATAAAAATAGCACATACTTTTAGCAAAATTTGCCTTTGCAAATCGAATATTTCCCATTTTTGTACACCTTTTTTACCCCACCCAGCACCCCTATTTACTCCACCGTACCGGGAGACAGTTGATTAGTATTAGGTTTCCGCCGATAAAAAAATTACTAAAAATTGAGTAAAAACACTCAATTTATGTGTTTCCACGTATGTTTCTGAGGAAAAAACCGTAAAACGACAAAATCGGCCTGTCACTTCAACTAAAAAGTTGCTGTTTTTTGTTAATTGTTGTTTTGTGCTAAAACTGTGAATATATTCTGTCCAGCGTCAAACTGTTCGTTGATTAGTGAGTTCCTTGGGAATGTTCAGATTTATGCTTAGGCTAACGCAAAATTTGCACTAACGTCTAGCCGCTGACGGTAACTGACTATCCATATGGTATTATTATGGCTTTTCGCATGGCCCTCCGCTGGCTTCGCTCGCTACGAAGGCTTAATCAACAAGAACTAACCATGTGCTAACCAAAATAAATCCAAACTAACTCAAAATTAGGAAAAAAAGGTAAATTAATAAAAACAATAATTCTTAATTTTGGGTTAGTATTGGTAAGCACTTGGTTAGTTCTTGTTGATTGAGCCCCCTTACCGAGCGAAGCGAGCGGAGGGCCATGCAAAGCCATAAATAATACCATATGGATAGTCAGTTACCGTCAGCGGTTAGACGTTAGTAAAATTTACGAATCCTAAATGAAAAATAGTGAATATATTAGCTTTTATTTAATCTACCCCTCACCGACCCATATCCACCCCGCTGGTTTATGTGAATCTACCTCGAAAAAAAAAGTGCTTGTGGCAACACTGGTCAGTCAGTGTGCTTTGATCTTTCGCGGCAGCTATATGCACCCTATATACACGGCACACGCGTATATTATGGCGAATTGTGAGGAGTTCTTGTGTTTCATTTGCGAAAAAACCTTAAATGAAGGAAAGACAATTGTGGTGAAACAAAAAGGGTTGGAGACATTTCGCGAGTGCAGTCAAAAACGAAACGATCCACTGATGTAATTTTTGACGAAGCAATGACTCCACCAGTTTGCCAAGAAAAAAATTCACATCAAAGCAGGCAGTAGAAGACGCGGATGTGCTCATTATTCAGACAGCCATCGACATGTCATCATCTTTTACGTGTGTTTTTATTGTCGGAGACGATATCGATTTATTGGTACTATTAACTGCAAAGGCAAGTCACAAGGAAAACATATTTTTGCTAAAACCAGCGAAAGGAAAAACAGCAGGAGCAGTTTATTCAACACAGAGTCTTAATTATAAAGCAGCTGTTGCAGAGAACATTTTATTTTTGCATGCCATCAGCGGTTGTGATACCACATCTGCCCTTTTTAACAAAGGGAAATTAAAGTTCCTTAGACTCCTGGATGCAAATTACTCATTGCTTAAGAAAATAGACATTTTCCATGACCTCGGAGCAGATGTAAATGCTGTCACTGCAGCTGGAGAAGTCTTCCTAGTGGCATTATATGGCTGATCGATGGAAAAGGACACATTGGATTCGCTTCGATACCAGCATTTTACAAAGTCTGTGTCCAATAATAACTTTAATCTTGCGTCCCTGCCACCCACAAGCGATGCTGCAAGGCAGCACTGTCTGCGAGTTTATCATCAAGTTGCGATGTGGTGTGGCAGACATAAAGATCCTAGGCAAAAAACGTTGAATGGGCTCGATGCTGTTCGGGCTACGTTAGACGCATGCAAATGTAAAAAAGACTGTATGGGAGCGTGTGGATGTCGGAAAACAGGGTTAAAATGCTCAGTACTCTGTTTAAATTGCAACGGCACTGCATGTGAAAACACTCCTGATTTGGTAGTTGATTCTGATTCTGAAGACCCAAACGAGGATGATGACTTTATTTCGTTGGGGAGGGTACTAGAAGAGACAGATGACACACAAAATTTAACAGATAGTGAACAAAATGAACCAGGAACATCCCATGGTACAAAGCTACAAAAAAGGTGCATGTAAGCTTGAAATGTGGAATAGGCCTACTGGGGATACCACGTTAAAAAAAACGCGCCGATCAACTCTACCACTTGGGTGGTGTGGAAACGAGTTGATAAATTACGCTTTTATTATTTTAATAAACCAAACAATTTTATAATAGGGTTATTTATAAGTAATATATGAAAAATCACATTTAGTTTACACATTATACGGGATTAGGAAAAATTACTCAATTACGCGGTCCTGTAACTCGGAAACTATCGGCTTCACAAAAAAGCTCAAGAAAGCGATTTTGTAGCAAAATTTATTCCCTTCAACTTCTTTCAAATACTTCTTTTCCTAAAACTTTACAGAAAAAAACTGATTTTGACCGCCATTTTGTCAAGATGGCGGCGCGAGCGGCGGTCGCACGAGGTCGCAAAATTAATCGTATATTAAGAACCTTCAAATGACCAATCCTCCCAAGTTTCAAAACTCCGCAACCTTTTGCAAGCTAAAATGTTTTTAATGACTGGCCTAATAAGGCATCAAGACAAACTCTCTTTGAAACAGAATACGAACTAAACAAGCAGGTATATCAGAAAATAACAAGCGGTTAGATTTATTTGCAACTTATTATAATGCAAAATGCAATAAATATATTTCCCGGTTTCCGGATCCAACATCCACAGCAGTCGATGCATTTACAATTTCTTGACTGATGAGTACCTTTACGCTTTTCCCTTATTTTCTATGATATTTAATGCTTTAGATAAATCTATACAGGATGAAGCCACCGGAATATTGGTAGTATCTGTGTGGCTATTACAACCCTGGTATACTTTGTTTTTTAGTTTATTAGTTGGGAAACCGTTGACTTTTAAATCGAGTAAAAATTGGTTACTCTCTATAGAGACTCTCATCTCTTATACAGGAAAATTTTCCTGGTGGCAAGGAAACTGTCTGAGAAGCATTTCTTCAAAGAAGCATTTCCGGTCACGCCATCCCAATAAGGTTTGCATCCATCTCAGAAGGAACTTGGAAACAGTACAATGTTGTGATTTTAAAATTGGTTTACTTGTTCTTGTGTTGATAAAACACCAGCTTTTAGTATTTTTTACTTTATGTATTTATAATATTGCAACGATATATAAAATATATCTAACAACAACACTGTCAACGTTATCCTACTGTCTAAACTGCTGCTAACTTAATAGTAATAACATAGGCGTACCTATAAATATTTTTTGTTAAAACAAATTGTTAATTAATATTCAACATACAACGCTTGTGTTAATAAGTAGGTATTATAATTTCTGTAACAGCAAAATTTCGATGTCTTTACTTATATTTTAAACATTTATCTGGCCTTTTTAGTTCGCGAAGTAAACAAAGGAGCTTCTTAGGTCTTGATAAGTACCTATAGATAACTTTATGTTTCACCGCCTAATAGAGATTAATGTATAATAAAAAGATTTTTAAAGGGAAGCTACAAGTTAAAGCCCCCTAAACCTAAATACGATTTTACATAGAACGTTCAACCTGTATTACTATATTTATCAACACTTTACCCTTTACAATCTCTATCACCTGATAAACTAACAAAGAAAACGGTAACACTTATGGCACTAAATTCAGCACATCGGATCCAAACATTAAGCAAAATTACGATCGACAATAATAGAGACTCTACAGTCAAAATTGAAGATTTCGGAAAAAATTTAAAACTCAGCTTCCTATAAAAACCAGCCTATTTTCCGTATTTTCAAAAACCAGAATTACCTATTATGTGTCGCAAATTCTGTAATACAGCACATTAAAGTCACCGTGCACCTTCATTCCAATTATACATCACTATTTTTAACTCTCAAAAGACCACATCACCACGCAATAATTCAAACCTTGAGTAGGTGGATCAATTTAATTTAAAAACAGTGGTATGGTATGAACGTTAACGTCTTTACCGGATATAGTGTAAGACACGCCAGCACGTGAGCAGCCTTTATGTTTGACGTAAACATAAATGTCATTAAGAATATAGCAGGGTAGAGTCCTATAAATCTGACACTTCTTCAGATTCTATACTCGACATCTAGGTACGCCCAGTGACATATTTGCCAATACAGTTTTAAATTTGAGTATATCTTAGCCCTCATAGGTAGCCTTTTAAGTATTCTGTTGCCTAAGGTTCAATTTATAATATTCTCTATATATTTGCTCTGATTGTATGTCAATAATATATGTTAAATAAAATATATTTATTTAAGTGGTTAAGGAATTTATAGGACAGAATTTTCATTGATTTTTTTTCATACTTAAAAGAGAGTTGAATTGAACAACTTTGCTGCCTTAATTGTGTTTTTTGTGGTATTCTCAGGATTGGAGGTAGAATAATGCAAAATTGCACCATCTAGCTTTAAACAGCTAAAATGTAATCATATCGGAAGACAAGCGATGGAAAATTGATAGATTAATCGAATACCTACTTACCTGTATGAAGATTAATCTTAATTTTCCGAGCTTGTCTTCCGATATGATTACAACCCTCCCAACCACATGCCCCTTAGGAGGGCAATTTTGCTCTAAAACAGAATGAGTAAGCATCGAGGTGCGATAGCAGGCTCGGGTTGAAGATAAAAATTTTATGCTTTAAAAACGTATCGATGGGTATGGTGATTCACAAACTAAAATGTAATCATATCGGACGACAAGCTCGGAAAATTAAGATTAATCTTCATACAGGTAAGTAGGTATTCGATTAATCTATCAATTTTGTCTTGCTTTTAACATACATCGGACAACAGGACAAGAATGTTATCTATGTGAACTGAATTCAACAAAAAGAAGTGTGTTAATGTTGCTTGAATAAAAAAGGTTCCTGTTCTGTGTTCCGACGATTAAATTAACTATGTAACGGCCACACGAATCAGTTGTTTCGTCGATGACCGATTGCATCGCAGAAGTGCCTCCTGGGACCGGTTTCTGGGCCTATA